>CM044017.1:18169372-18206872 GCA_024085815.1 Flaveria linearis | reverse complement strand
ATTTGTGTTGTTCCTTTGACCAAACCGTCGGACTAAGGATAATACGATATGCGAAGATTTTGGGATGAGTTCACAACGATGATTAAGAACATTGCTAATAGCAGAAAATGAATCGATCATCCAAATTAACGATCGATGTTTAACGACATACAACGGTATACAACTATTTGAGACAGATACAAGTCAAATCCTCGACCCGTTATCCCACATGAGTCAATATGAAATTAGCCAATCGGTCTATAATGCACCAATTGTCATCATGACATCTAAAATAGGAGGCATTTTAGTGATGAAAAGTTGAACAGGAGGTCCATAAGAATACAAACATTTGGCTTTGACATATGAGAGGGTGAGACACTTGGGCATACCCTAAGTTATGTCTCTTTTTCCTTTATGCCAAACCATAAGTACAAATTGTGAAAATTCATGAACCTTTATATCCGCATCAAGATGAAAGTATTAACGAGTCTTGTTGTTCAAAAATCAAGATAGAGTTTTAATGATTTCCAAGGTTAAGGATTCAAAAGCGATTTATGAAGTGACGCCAATAATAGGAAATGCATTTATATTTTGCAAGGTAGCAAATTTCCAAGTACAGTTGGCATAAGCATTTCATCAACCCATAAGCACAGCTGAGAACATTCGTGTGACTAGAAAGACATGAACATAAGTTGATAATGTCTTTATTTGGCGGAAAGATTGTTTAGGAAGGTTATCATCGTGCAATCATGTGTTGATGATAACTCAAAATGAAAGTTGATAAGTAAGGAATAAATGGTTCGATGTAGCTAAATCAAATCAAAACATGAGGATAAAAGGGAAAGAAATTGATTTTAAGAATTTAAATGTTCCAAGTTCGGAATCAAAATTAACCTAAAGCGATCGGGTCTTCTTTCAAGTTCAGAAATCATGCTTTGGCTTGATAGGTCAAAACACTAATATCGATTCATCCTTCAAGTTACTACATGTTTCTTGTCAAGTGATTAAAACTTTGGTAAGTTTGAGATCAAGAAATGAGAATAGCCACCAAGGTGTGGTTTTCACTCCTAGCTTGATGGTGTATTTCCCAAAGTATGATTCTTAACTACCAAATCAAAAATTTAATCCTAACTCATTGTTAGGGATTCATAAAAATAAGATGAGGTAACTCACCATTAAGGTAAGGATAATCACTCCTATCTCAACAGTGAAGTTATATAGAAACAAGATATAGCAAAATGAAAAGTTTCATCAAAGAACGGAATTCACTCCTACTTTGATGGGATCATTTCATTTGAGGAAAATACCATCCATAAAATTTTAAACGGGTGATATTATCATCAAGGTATGGATCTCATGCCTATCTTGATGATTGAATTTCATAATAACAAGAAAACAATCGAGAACTGACCTTTGTCACCAAAGTACGGGGTTCAATCCTATTTTGGTGAGATCATGTCATTTATGAAATGCAAGTTCCAATGAGAATAATTGAAGTCAATCCTCAAGATAAGGAAATCACCCTAATCCAGAGGATGAAATTTCATAAAACACACAATTGGAAACCATTTATCGAAACGAATGAAGAATCATCATCAAAGTAAGGGAAGTCACCCCTGTTTTGATGAGTTAGAATCATTTAGGAGATACGAGTGTTCTTAGTCGTAGGATGACTTGCAAACTCTTGCATCTCCCATGGTGCAAAAGGTTCAAGGTTCGACTTAACAATGAAAAGAAAAAGAATATCAATTAGAAATTCAGAAAATTTCAAGTAAGCGAAATCTTGTTTATAGAAATTCAAGGTCAAAGTTCGAGGTAACAGAATTAGTTATGATGGCGTTCAAATCTTGTAGGGTTTAAATCGGGAAGACGAAATCAAGGACAAGAATGGTTTGACATCACAATGAGAGGTGAACATTCGATTCCTAATCGATGGGAATACATGGACTTCTCAAGATATGAGGTCAGCCATAACCTTATTGAAGACAGCGTACTTATAAGTGATCGCTCATCTCAAGGGTTTCAAGTCAAGTAAACGGATTCAATTATCGAATCAAATCACCATTTACAGTTTGCCTAGACAAAGGATCCCGAGATGTAAGAATTTCACCTTACAGCATTGAATGTCTTTAGTTATGGGACACACCTTTAAGAAGATTTGAAAACCATAAGTAACGATTTAAAGTTTTGAAGACCATTCGGTTTAGATTCCCAATATCTTTGGGTATATTAAGATCCATGTTCATGTTGGTCAAGGTATAGAAATAGTTACATGAAACGCCCAATGTGTAACGATGTTTAAACATAAGAGTTGAAATTTAGGATGAGTTCAATATCAACAGGAACATTATGCATGATAAGAATAAGAAGATATAACTTTGGTGATAAACCAGTTCAAGGAATCAAGAATCTTTAAGATGCAAAGTGGATGGTTCTATTTGGTAACGCATTACCATTTGGAATCGTTGACACGTCAAGGTAAATTGACCCATTGGCCTTAGAGATTTGTGTATATTGACCATAGTTTATCACTCATCCCAGAAATCCCCAGGTAAGCATAATTGGTCTCGTAATGAGATTTATACGATATGCTTGCCTTATCCCGAAGGCCTTTTGCTAGGAAATCCAGGATACAGGTGTCTATGTGTCACACAAATTTCTTTGTTTTATGAAATCAAAACCTTGATGAGATTTTCATAGATTAGACATAAAGTCTAAAGAATTGAACCCATGACGATAAGTGTAGCCTCCACATGTCGTTGTGAATAAGTTTGGAAGTTCATTTATCGGGGAGAGTCAAAGAGTCAAAGTTAATTTTAGAAAGACAAGTAACTAAGTTTTAAGCATACATAAGGCAATCCTATGCTAAGGCATCATGTAAGGCCCCGATCCCGGGCACCTCATAGTTGGTAATTCATTGCATCATAGATACCTATTAATATTCATTTCATAATATACACAGCGGAATTTCATGTAATAAAACCTTTCATTTACTTTTAACTACTGTTGTTAAGCAATACAATGTTGTTCATGAGTTACAAAAAGGTTGTTCAAATGCATTACAAAACAACAATAGAATCAAAATATGGATGGATGTCGGCCTTGTCTTGCCAAGTAGCTTCGTCCTCGTGCCATCCTCAGCAATATTTACCTGCCAACTGAAAATGTATAAAAGTCAGCGTTGCTGAGTGAGTTCTAGTTTTATACGTAATAAAATACTTTCTATATGTTGTATATAAAAATACTCTTTTCTGTAAAATACAACTCTGTACTGTGTATGCGAGCACGCGTTAACTGTATGAACAAATATTGTTCGTTCTCTGTACTGTATGCCTTGTCTGTAAACTTTTTAACTTTATGTTTCACTGTCTATGTGGACCAGTGCGCAATGCCCCAACTATGTGCGCGATGGAAAACGGGTGATGGGCCATCTATGTTCCCCGAAGGGTCAACTGTATCCCTCGAAAGGGTCAACTATGTTCCCCGAAGGGTCAACTGTATCCCTCGAAAGGGTCAACTATGTTCCCCGAAGGGTCAACTGTATCCCTCGAAAGGGCTATGTGTACTGTGTACAAGGCCGACCCAATCACCCAGGGCACGCTACAAAGGTCCTGCCAATCTCAATCGATTGACCCTATGTGCATAAAAGGGTAGCTAACCCGCAACACAGTTGAGCTAACGACAACACGGTCGTGTCCCTCCTATGTGCTTGCAAAACTTATTAACATTTTATTTATGTTCCACTTCTTTTCTTTATTGCTCTTTCACTTTATTATTACAATATACTTTACGTTACGATAATAACATACCACGTAAAGTCACATACTATGAGTAATAATAATAACAATAACTATAATAAAGAACAATTATAAATAATCATATCATGCATGGAACACCATCATTAATAGGCCCTTAGTCAACCTCGGTCAAACCCAAAAGCACAGACTCCCAGAAAATTCTGCAAAATTTTCTAAGTGTTTGGGCGCAAGAGTCCTATTTGGGAGCATGAGCCCTGTTCAGGCTTTTCACCACTATGTAGGCTCACCAGCCTACACTTAGAAACTTTTTCACCTTAGGCGTATGAGCTATTCAGGTGTATGAGCACTGTTTAGGCTCATTACCCTGTACTTAGTCAAAATCTCAGGCGTATGAGTACTATTCAGGCATATTACCCTGTACTTAGTTTTCTAAGTCATTATTTTAGGCACAAGAGTACTGTTTAGACTCATTACCCTACACTTAGGCTTTTAAGCCTATTTTTCAGGCGTAAGAGCCCTGTTTGGGCATATCACCTTACACTTAACTTTTTCTAAGTCATTTTCAAGCACATGAGCACTGTTGAGGCTCATGAGCCTTAGACGTATTAGGTACTGTTTGGGCATATGAGAACTATTTGGACTCACGACCCTACTTAGAACATTTCTAAGGCAATCCTGGGCGTAAAAGGCTACTGTGTAGACTCATCAACCTCCTGTCCAGCCTATTACTATGATATTTCCAAACCCAAACATCAGGCCTAAATGTTCTAAGCTTACCAAGGTCCTTCTAAGCATGAACGACATATAAACATCTAATAAACATCATCAAACATGCCAAAACACATACGGGTATCAATAGATAAACATGGTAAAAATCGTTTAATACATTTTCAGCCCCAAAAGAGTTTAAAACAAGTAAAAACCGGGGTCTAGAACTCACCTTAGCAGTCTCTCGGGTATGACTTCTTCAAAAACCCGTTTGCTACAAATTCAACACCTATAAAACCCAATGAACACACCCGAACACAAAAACACACACATAAGAACATGCATTCTCGGTTTCTTAGCCCAAACACAAATTAAAAATACTAATTCTTACCTTGAATTCGAATTCTTCTTCTTTCTCTCTCTAAAAATCGAAGTGTGCTGTTTCTCTCTCTAAAAACCGAATGCAAAGGAGTGTGCAGGGGGTTATGGGCGGCCATACCCTCTTTTACACCAACTTTTCAAAGATTTTGTCCTTATTACACTTTTGACCCCTTAACTTTTGGATGACTTCCATTTCTCCCTTTTTATTTCTCTTTTATTTTCTTATTCATTTCTTTAGAAATGTCCGGGTGTTACAAGTCCACCCCCCTTATATAGGTTTCGTCCCCGAAACCTGTTATTCCTCAAACAGATGAGGATAATGCTGCCTCATCTCTTCCTCAGTCTCCCATGTGGATTCGGATCCCTTTCTGTGCTTCCACTGTACACGCACAAGAGGAACCACTTTATTCCTTAACTTCTTTTCCTTACGATCAATGATTGCCACTGGTTGCTCCACGTAATTGAGCCGTTCGTCCACTTTAATATCTTCCAGTGGAACAATCATATCTTCATCAGCTAAGCACTTTCTCAGATGTGATACATGGAATGTGGGATGAATTCCACTTAACTCATCTGGCAATTCAAGTCGATAGACTACCTCTCCTACTCGTGCGATAATTCGGAAAGGTCCTATGTATCTCGAGCTTAGCTTACCTCGTTTCCTGAATCTGATAATCCCTTTCTAAGGCGAGACCTTCAACATGACTCGGTCACCAACCTTGAACTCTATTGGTCTTCGCCTCTTATCAGCATACGACTTTTGTCTATCTTTTGCCGCCTTCATGAAGGCTTTGATCTTTTCCAACTTCTCAGTCGTAGCTTCGATCACCTCAACACCTCCTAACTCTTTCTGCCCAATGTTTCCCCAACACACGGGCGTCCTACATCTCCTACCATATAGCATCTCGTAGGGCGGCATGCCAATACTGGCATGATAACTGTTGATGTACGAGAATTCTGCTAATGGTAAGTGATCATCCTAACTTCCTCCAAAATCAATCACGCATGCTCGAAGAATATCCTCGAGCGTCTGTATCGTCCTCTCAGACTGACCGTCCGTCTGAGGATGATAGGCTGTAGTAATGTGTAGCCTCGTCCCCATGGCATCATGGAATCTTCTCCAAAACTTTGATGTAAACCGGGTGTCACGATCCGACATGATAGACACCGGAACGCCATGACGAGCTACGATCTCCTTGATGAATAGATCCGCCAATCTTTCGGATGAATACGTCTCGTGGATCGGTAGGAAGTGGACACTCTTTGTTAGTCGGTCGACAATCACCCAGATAGTATCGCATCCCCTTGACGTGCGAGGTAGCTTAGTAATGAAGTCCATGGTGATATGTGTAGGATTCTATGTGCCCAAGACACATAAAATATTGATGTGGTTAGTACGTTATGATCCAAGTCGGGTTATACCCAATAACAAGCTTAGCAAACACCAATTAATATTTAATTGATGATATGATCATGCAGTTAAATATTTACACCAAATTTAGAAAATTGGGTTTTCTAAATAAGTTGCATATGAGATAGAACAATTTATTAGGATATTTTGTTCAATGATATTATTTGAAGTGTTATTTAAATTAGTTGTATAACACCAAATAATAATGAAAGTATACTACTTATACAATTAAATGGTTAATTGCATAAACTAGTTACAAGACTAGACAACGTGTGTGTGTATTAATATTTGACATTTATAAAAGAACACCACCTATTTTATAAATATCAAATATTGATTAAATGAGAGTAAAACCCATTTATTCAGCCTTTGAGGCCGTCCCATATGACATGCATGTGCATGTTAGTGCTCCTTTTGTGTCTTGAGAAGAACACATAAAGCATTCTTGTTTCCACTAGCAACTTATTCTCTTAAACACTACACACTTGACTTGTCTTGGGTTCTAAAAGATGCTCCACTAACTAGCATAAAATAGACTCTCACATTCAGCTCATAAGACACATGCAAACAACAAGAATCATCTTCTTATTCTCTCTCAAAGACAACACAATTCAGCTCCATCTATCTCTCTCTAAATGCTACGGATCTAGCAGCTGTTCTAGAGGGTTATTAGAGCTGATTAAGAAGCTGAATAAGAAGGTTTTTCAGCAAGAAACAAGAGAGGATCTTGCACTCCATGATGATGATTCTCATTTGCATGTAACACAACACAAAGAACTCTCCAATTCTCTCCAAGGGCTACGGTTTTGAGAAGCTGAAAAAAGGGTTTTTCAGCAGAAAATAAGAGGGTTTTCATGTTGTTCTTGGTGTATTCTACCTAACAAGAAGGTGTGTTTGCAAGGAGCTTGGGGTATACTAGCTTGAGGACTTCTATCCTTGAAGTCTTGGCTGCATTTTGGGCATCTCCATCTTCATCAAACATCTCTTTTGGTGGACCATTTGCTGCTGCAGTAAGGTATATCATAGCTCAATGAAGCTGTGATTTTATGTGCATTTGCATATGTTCATAGCTTGTATATTCACATAAATGATCCTTTGTTCTTTGGGTTTGTTTTATACATCAATATGGTCATCTAATGAACATATTTTTCAGCTTATAAACATGGTTATAATGCTTTACTTCCGCTACGTTTTCTGAAAGTTTAAGAGGTTAAACTATGATTTTATGTTCTAACAAACCAAACAATATGCTCCCACTTCCATTCGGGTATATCCAACGGTTGGATTTTCCTGTACGGTTTCTGGTGTTCCGCCTTCACTTGGAGACAAGTGAGGCACATACTCACGTACTCCACTACATCACGTTTCATACTCGGCCACCAATAATCTTTCTTCATATCGTGATACATCTTGGTAGCACCGGGATGAATGGAGTATCGAGTCTTATGAGCTTCGTCCATTATCTTCCCACGTAGACCCCCATATCGAAGAATCCACATCCGCCCGAATCGGGTCTTAACACCAAGAGTGTTCTCGCCCAATTCCGTGACTAGACCTCTCATCCTTTCATAGTTAAGACGATCTTCTTTCAAAGCCTCGTCTTGGAACTCCTTAATCTGTGTCATCATATCAAAGGTCATAATCAGCTGATAAGCCTTCACCCGGATCGGATCGGGCCTTTTCTTTCGGCTAAGGGCATCTGCCACCACGTTGGCCTTGCCCGGATGGTAATGGATTTCGCAATCGTAATCCTTGATGAGCTCCAACCATCGCCTCTGCCTCATGTTTAAATCTTTCTGCTCGAAAAAGTACTTCAAGCTTTTGTGGTCTGTGAAGATGGTGCACTTTGTCCCGTATAGATAGTGCCGCCAAATCTTCAACGCAAAAACTACCGCGGCTAGTTCTAGATCGTGTGTGGGATAGTTGACTTCGTGGGTTTTCAGTTGTCGGGATGCATAGGCTATTACCCTTCCACGTTGCATCAATACACAACCTAGCCCAGAGTAGGATGCATCCGAATATACCATTAAGTCTTCACTTCCCTCGGGCAATGTTAAGACTGGAGCTTGTGTTAGTCTCATCTTCAACTCCTCAAAGGCACTCTCCTGCTCTCGACCCCACACGAACTTTACGTCCTTGCGGGTCAATTTATTCAAAGGTGAGGCTATCTTGGAGAAGTCTTGAATAAATCTCCTGTAGTAGCCCGCCAATCCCAAGAAGCTACGAATCTCGGATAGCGTCTTTGGTGACTTCCATTGCATCACAGCCTCAACCTTTGCTGGGTCCACCTTGATTCCCTCTGCATTTACCACGTGACCCAGAAATTGCACCTCGCTTAGCCAAAAAGCACACTTGGAGAACTTAGCATACAGTTTCTCCTTTCTCAAAGTCTCCAACACTTCTCGAATATGACCGGCATGCTCTTCCTCGCTCCTTGAATAAATCAAGATATCATCGATGAATACAATCACTGATTTATCCAACATCGTCCGGCACACCCGATTCATCAAATCCATAAAAGCAGCTGGCGCGTTAGTTAGAACAAATGACATAACGAGAAACTCATAGTGTCCATAACGCTTACGAAAAGCTGTTTTAGGAATGTCCTGCTCCCTCACTTTCAATTGATGGTAGCCAGATCGAAAATCTATCCTCGAGAACCAACTGGCACCCTGGAGCTGGTCGAACAAGTCGTCAATCCTCAGTAACGGATACCGGTTCTTTATCGTCAATTTGTTCAACTCACGGTAGTCGATACACATTTTCATGCTACCGTCCTTTTTTTCACGAATAAGACCGGAGCACCCCAAGGAGAGATACTCGGTCTGATGAAACCCTTATCGAGCAATTCTTGTAGTTGCTCCATTAACTCCTTCATTTCAGTCGGAGCTAATTGATATGGTGCCTTGGCGACAGGTTGGGCACCAGGTATCAAGTCGATTTGAAATTCGATTTCGCGATATGGTGGTACACCTGATAGGTCCTCTGGGAATACATCAGGAAAGTCACGCACCACCGGTACATCGGATAATTGGGGTGTCGGCATGTCCACATCCTTCACGTAGGCCAAATAAGCGCTACATCCACGCCTCATGTACTTTCCTGCCACCGCCATTGAAATCACTTTCGGAACCGTCGTAACCCGATCGCCGTATATCGTCACAGGACTTCCGTCAGGCGCCGTTAGTCTAATCATCTTCTTACGACACATAATATTCACTTCATAGGTTGCTAACTAATCCATCCCTAGTACTACATCAAATCCACCTAGGGGCATCACATGTAATTTAGCAGCAAACCTATGACCTTCTAATTCTATGGCACAATCTTCTATTACACCAGTCACTCTGGTGGACTTACCGATAGCAGTTTCTACGTCAAAAGGCTCGCTAATACCCCTACTGCTAACAGACAACTTAACACAAAAGGTAGTAGAAATAAAACTCCTACTAGCACCAGAATCAAATAATACAGAGGCACAAGTTTGATTAATTAGAAACATACCTGACACGATATCGGGATCCACTCTGGCTTCTACCCGGGTCATGGTGTAAGCTCTAGCACTTGCCCTCTGCCCTCCTTCTTCCGGCTTCTTATTCCCCGCTCCAGAGCTCTCCGCCCTAGGCTTCTTACAGTCTCCAGTGATATGGCCAGGCTGGCCACACCTGAAGCATATGTTCAGTCCCATCCTACACTCACCAGGATGCTCCCTTCCACATTTGCCACATTTCTTTGACCCCGAGCTGGACGAACCCACCCTACGGTCATCCATTCTCATCTTCTTGTTGTTCGGGGTGAAACCTCCCCGCCTAAACCTCTTTCCACCGGCTTTCTTCACTTCTACCATTGTCACTTCCCTTTCATTGTAGAGCCTCCCAGCCAGATCCACTGTCGACCTAAAGGTGCTCGGTCTAGCAGCGATCATGTGTCTTCGGATGTCAGCTGGCAGTCCCTGTATATACGGTTAATCTTTCGAGATGCCGGCGTCACCTGATCCGGCACTAGCCTCGCCATTTCATTGAATCTGGTGGTGTACTGCTATTGGGTCATGGTTCCCGCCTCGAGTTGCAGGAACTCCCTCTCGATCCTGTCCAGTTCCCTATGAGGACAAAACTCCTCCATCACTAGTTGTTTCAGCTCCCTCCATCGCATCTTCCTGATGGCTCTAGTACCCTCAGCTTGGACAATATTGTCCCACCAATATAATGCGGAGTCTGCAAAAGAGTGAGTTGCGAACTTTACCTTTTGATCTTCGCAACACTCACTGATCTCTAGCACTACCTCCATCTCTCTCACCCAGCGGTGAGCGGCAGCTACATCACCATTGCCATCAAAAGTCGGGGGCTTGCACCTCTGAAATGCCCCATAGCTGCATCCCTTGGTCGTTATCCCTACTGCATCCTCCTCTTCCTCGTCGGAAACTACTATCTTAGGATCCGGTCGTTCCTCTCCTCCCTTGTTTTCCTTCCCAGTCGACTCCCTCCTGTCCTCCTTCTCCTTTCTCTCCTCGTTCCTCACCGCTCGAATAACATCGGTCACTACAGATGGCATAACTACCTGCAGGACCTGGTGTACCTCATCAGCAGTTGCCTCCCTAGCTGAGGCATTTAGGCTGGCATTCTCATTTCCTTCAGTCCGGTCAGGAACCTCAAGGTTCTCATGAGTCGTCTCAGCAGCTTTGGCACTGCTCCTGGTCATACACGGTCTACCTCTACCTCTAGAAGCTTTGGAAGGTTTCTTCCCAGCCATTTCCTAAGCACTATAAGATTCAAACACTAACACAGTCATTCAAGGTAATGGCTCATTTTATGTCAAGTATAGTAAATACCTAATTACAGTGGCCAGTTGTGATTAGCCACTTACTTTACTTTTCACACCCCAAGCATTTCCTATCCTGACTTCATCAGTATCTAAATCTACTATGATCACATAAGTCAAATAGCACACGCACATAATACCGGTTAACTTTTAACAAAAGAAATACCTGATGGCACGGAGCTACTCGGGCTGACATCCCTCTTTCTGTCCCATTTTCAGTTTAAGTTTAGGTTTATTTTGAAAATTTACCCGTTTCACTTAAACTATAGCTCTGATACCAACTTGTAAGGCCCGATACGGGCACCTCACAGTTGGTCATTCATTGCATCATAGATACCTATTAATATTCATTTCATAATATACACAGCAGAATTTCATGTAATAAAACCTTTCATTTGCTTTTAACTACTGTTGTTAAGCAATATAATGTTGTTCATGAGTTACAAAAAGGTTGTTCAATTGCATTGCAAAACAACAATAGAATCAAAATATGGATGGATGTCAGCCTTGTCTTTCCAAGGAGCTTCGTCCTCGTGCCATCCTCAGTAATATTCACCTTGTCTGTAAACTTTTTAACTTTATGTTCCACTGTCTATGTGGACCAGTGCGCAATGCCCCAACTATGTGCGCGATGGAAAACGGGTGATGGGCCATCTATGTTCCCGAAGGGTCAACTGTATCCCTCGAAAGGGTCAACTATGTTCCCCGAAGGGTCAACTGTATCCCTCGAAAGGGTCAACTATGTTCCCTGAAGGGTCAACTGTATCCCTCGAAAGGGCTATGTGTACTGTGTACAAGGCCGACCCAATCACCCAGGGCACGCTACAAAGGTCCGGCCAATCTCAATCGATTGACCCTGTGTGCATAAAAGGGTAGCTAACCCGCAACACAGTTGAGCTAACGACAACACGATCGTATCCCTCCTATGTGCTTGCAAGACTTATTAACATTTTATTTATGTTCCACTTCTTTTCTTTATTGCTCTTTCACTTTATTATTACAATATACTTTACGTTACGATAATAACATACCACGTAAAGTCACATACTATGAGTAATAATAATAACAATAACTATAATAAAGAACAATTATAAATAATCATATCATGCATGGAACACCATCATTAATAGGCCCTTAGTCAACCTCGGTCAAACCCAAAAGCACAGACTTCCAGAAAATTCTGCAAAATTTTCTAAGTGTTTGGGCGCAAGAGCCCTATTGGGCGCATGAGCCCTGTTTAGGCTTTTCACCACTATGTAGGCTCACCATCCTACACTTAGAAACTTTTTCACCTTAGGCATATGAGCTATTCAGGCGTATGAGCATTGTAGGCTCATTACCCTGTACTTAGTCAAAATCTCAGGCGTATGAGTACTATTCAGGCATATTACCCTGTACTTTGTTTTCTAAGTCATTATTTTAGGCACAAGAGTACTGTTTAGACTCATTACCCTACACTTAGGCTTTTAAGCCTATTTTTCAGGCGTAAGAGCCCTGTTTGGGCATATCACCTTACACTTAACTTTTTCTAAGTCATTTTCAAGCACATGAGCACTGTTGAGGCTCATGAGCCTTAGGCGTATTAGGTACTGTTTGGGCATATGAGAACTATTTGGACTCATGACCCTACTTAGAACATTTCTAAGGCAATCCTGGGCGTAAAAGGCTACTGTGTAGACTCATCAACCTCCTGTCCAGCCTATTACCATGATATTTCCAAACCCAAACATCAGGCCTAAATGTTCTAATCTTACCAAGGTCCTTCTAAGCATGAACTACACATAAACATCTAATAAACATCATCAAACATGCCAAAACACATACGGGTATCAATAGATAAACATGGTAAAAATCGTTTAATTCATTTTCAGCCCCAAAAGAGTTTAAAACAAGTAAAAACCGGGGTCTAGAACTCACCTTAGCAGTCTCTCAGGTATGACTTCTTCAAAAACCCGTTTGCTACAAATTCAACACCTATAAAACCCAATGAACACACCCGAATACAAAAACACACACATAAGAACATGCATTCTCGGTTTCTTAGCCAAAACACAACTTAAAAACACTAATTCTTACCTTGAATTTGAATTCTTCATCTTTCTCTCTCTGAAAATCGAAGTGTGCTGTTTCTCTCTCTAAAAACCGAATGCAAAGGAGTGTGCAGGGGGTTATGGGCGGCCATACCCTCTTTTACACCAACTTTTCAAAGATTTTGTCCTTTTTACACTTTTGACCCCTCAACTTTGGGTTGACTTCCATTTCTCCCTTTTTATTTCTCTTTTATTTTCTTATTCATTTCTTTAGAAATGTCCAGGTGTTACACATCAAGTTGCACAAAAGGCATAGCATTATATAGAATGCAAACAATATGTAAGCGTAAAAGTATAAGGATCTTTCTATAAGGTTCATGCAACTATAGTCTAGGTCACCATTTGTAAGGCCCCGCTCACCGGGCACCCTACAGTCGGTCTTTCATTGCATATACTTTTAGATAAACAATGTATAAACATACTTTTAATACATGATCATAACATACGCAGCGGAATTAATAAAGAAACATATATACATTCTCATTCATTCATAATAGTCATTACATCATTGACATGATTACAAAATACAACTTTCTTTACACTTCCTAACTTTACTATGATTGCTGGGGAGACACATAAAAACCCGAGATTACCTAGCAATCTCTTTTATGAGAATCCTCAACAAACATAGGGGCTTAACTATACTATGATTGCTGCTGATGCATATTCCTCAGCAATCATAGGGTCGTACAGCGACCTCTACCGAAATAAGAAAATATATTTTTCTTCATAAAGAAGATATTAAATTCAAAAATATATAAAGGAGATTTCTTGAGTGATCTCGTTGATTCAGATCCTCAAGAAATCTCGTAATGGCAGGCAACGTGACTTGTTGCGTGCGTTATGGGCCCGCAACACGTGACGTTGCAGCATTACAAAATGGAGAATGCCCTCCCAAAAGAGCTGAGTAGCCGCCTCGTGCCATCCTCAGCAACACTACCTGCGAACTGGAAAACACATAAAAGTCAGCGTTGCTGAGTGAGTTCTAGTTTTTATAATAAAACATACTTTCATTCTTATTAACCGTTCTTTCATACCTGTGTTCACACATCATACGTACACGCGGATAATATTATTATTATCTTATCATTCATTACTTACTTTCATTCGTGTACACTTCCTCATTCTCGTTTACTTTCATACATACATACTTTACATACTTCACATACTTTCGTATGTCTTTACTTTCATTCATACTCTACATACTTTCGTATGTCTTTACTTTCATTCATACTTTACATACTTTCGTATGTCTTTACTTTCATTCATACTCTCACTTCATACGTTCGAACCTTTATTTTATTCATTCATTCATTTTTTTTTTTTTACTTTCGTTCGAACGTTCATTACATTCGGCGACATGTACAATACCCCCTTTCATCATACATACTACTGGTGCTGGACCTGTGGTGGTTAGCCACGAACGTTGTGCACAAATGCTGATCCAGTCACCTGGGGTAGGTACTTGCACCGCTTATCTTTCACTTTACTTCTGGATCAATGCCATATGCTATACCCCGAACGTTGTGCACAAATGCTGGTGCTGGACCTGTGATGATCAATCACGAACGTTGTGCACTAATGCTGATCCAGTCACCTAGGGTAAGCAGCAAGGATCCCATACATACTTCTGGTCAATCACAAAGACTGACCCCGATGTACATCCTTCGGGGTAGCTAACCCGTACACCGTTGAGCTAACACCTGCCAAGGGTGTGCACCTCCTTCATTTTGCTTGCAAGCCTTTATTACATTCATTCATTCGTTAATGCATGCATTCATTCATCATGTTCCTTCTTTCATTATCTTTCACTTTACGTTCTTAATACATTCGTTACATTCGCTCATTCGTTCACGTAAAGTTATTAAAAGATAAGACACATATACATAAGGAACATAAATACTTACATATCATCAGTATTCATCATTAACCATGACAACATCATACTAACATACATCCATCATACGTACAATTCTACATTCACTTACATCAGCCCTGTTCGGGCGACTGAACTACTACCAGTCGCATGTCCTCCATGCGACTGGGCCATACGATTGGGCTATTATGCGAATGGGTACTCATGCGTGCGATTGAACTTCCTTCCGTACGACTAGACACTATGCGACTGGGTTATATGCGACTAACTCTTAACCGTACGACTGAACTACTCTGCGATTGAACTTATGCGACCGAAACCCTCAGTCGCATCACCTATCGTGCGATTGAGACTCAATCGGGCGTCTGAGCCTCAGTCGGGCGATTGGACCTCGACTCATACTCATTCGGCCGAATGGCCCTTCAGTCGCATAACCCTAACTGGGCTGCGACTGGAGTTCATCACGAACAGCAGCCGCGAACCCCCGCACCCAAACTCGTCAAAAACCCATTTTTAGCCCAAATTGACCCTCCCAAAGCTCAGGGATTCATACAAGGACATCATACAAGCATATACAAGTCCTACTTCTTACTATAACGCATTACTCAAAATTTACCCAAATGGGTCAAACTTACACTTTTACAAAACTAGGGTTTATATGTGATTCCAGCCCCAAAATCGGTTAAAAACATGTAAATGAGGGGTCTTAGAACTCACATTACAGGTAGAAGTAGATGAACTTCGACTTTGGCTATTTTCTCGACGGATTCGGAGCTCGGGCAGCACTTTCCCTCTCTTCTCTTCTGTTCTCGGTCGCTCACTCTCTCTCCCCGACTGAAAATGTGAAGTGTTGGGGAGGAGAATGAAGCTGCTCCTCTTTTATACCCACCTCTCAGTCGCATCTGGTCCAGGGGCGACTGGACCTTCAGTCGCATCAACACCATGCGATTGGACCCCCAATCGCACGTGTTCCATTCGGCTCATACTTCATTCGGGCGGTTGAGCTCCAATCGTGCGGTTAAGCTCCAATCGGCCGAATAGCCATGCGGTTGAACTTCAGTCGCATAAATCACAGGCGACTGAAGCTCAGTCGCATCACATGCTGAGAAGTCAAACTTTCGGGTGTTACAAGTCCACCCCCCTTATTTTAGGTTTCGTCCCCGAAACCTGTCATTCTCCGAACAATCGTGGGTAATGCTGCCTCATTTCTTCTTCAGTTTCCCACGTCGACTCGGATCCCTTCCTGTGCCGCCACTGTACACGCACAAGGGGAACCACTTTATTTCTCAACCTCTTCTCTTTACGATCTATGATCGCCACTGGTTGCTCTACATAATTGAGCTTTTCGTCTACCTCGATATCATCCAGTGGAACGACCATGTCCTCGTCCGCCAAGCACTTCCTCAGATGAGACACGTGGAAGGTCGGGTGGATTCCACTTAGTTCATCTGGCAGTTCCAATCTATAAGCCACCTCCCCTACTCGAGCAACAATTCGGAAAGGGCCTATATATCGCGGACTCAACTTACCCCGCTTCCGGAATCGAATGATCCCTTTCCAAGGTGAGACCTTCAACATAACCCGGTCTCCCACTTGGAACTCAATTGGTCTGCGTCGTTTGTCAGCATACGACTTCTGTCGGTCTTTGGCTGCCTTCATATACGCTTTAATTCTTTCGAGCTTTTCAGTCGTAGCCTCTACCACTTCGACGCTTCCCAATTCTTGCTGACCAATTTCACCCCAACAGACGGGGGTCCTGCATCTTCTACCGTATAACATCTCGTAAGGTGGCATGCCAATACTAGCATGATAACTGTTGTTGTATGAGAACTCAGCTAACGGTAGATGGTCATCCCAACTTCCCCCGAAGTCAATAACACATGCTCGGAGCATGTCCTCCAAGGTCTGAATGGTCCTTTCTGACTGACCATCAGTTTGAGGATGATAAGCCGTGCTAATATGCAATCTCGTCCCCATAGCATCGTGGAATTTCTTCCAGAATTTGGATGTAAACCGGGTGTCACGATCAGACACAATCGACACCGGTACACCGTGACGAGTCACAATTTCTTTGATGAAAAGATCAGCCAACTTCTCGGACGAATATGTCTCCCGCATCGGTAAGAAGTGAGCACTCTTTGTCAATCGATCCACAATCACCCAGATCGTATCATACCCTTTAGGGGTACGTGGTAGCTTTGTGATGAAATCCATGGTGATGTGTTCCCACTTCCATTCCGGGATGTCCAAAGGTTGAATCTTTCCATACGGCTTCTGGTGCTCCGCCTTCACTTGCAAACACGTGAGGCATTTACTCACATACTCCACCACATCGCGTTTCATACCCGGCCACCAATAATCTTTCTTCATATCTTGGTACATCTTGGTGGCACCGGGATGAATGGAGTATCGAGACTTATGAGCTTCATCCATAATCTTCATTCGTAGATCCCCGAGACGAGGAATCCACATACGCCCAAACCGGGTCCTAACACCCGTCGTGTTCTCACCCAGTTCTGCGACCAGACCTCTATTCGTTCAGAGTTTAGATGATCTTCTTTCAGTGCTTCATCCTGGAACTCTCTGACTTGTTTCATCATGTCTGAGGTCATGATTAGGTGGTATGCTTTCACCCGAATCGGCTCGGGCCTCTCTTTTCGGCTAAGGGCATCAGCCACCACGTTAGCCTTGCCCGGGTGGTAATGGATTTCACAATCGTAGTCTTTTATTAGTTCCAACCACCGTCTCTGCCTCATATTCAGATCTTTCTGCTCGAAGAAGTACTTCAAGCTTTTGTGGTCTGTGAAGATGGTGCACTTCGTCCCGTACAAATAGTGCCGCCAAATCTTTAACGCGAAGACCACTGCTGCTAGCTCCAGGTCATGGGTAGGGTAATTAACCTCATGAACTTTTAGCTGTCGGGATGCATAGGCTATCACCTTTCCCTCTGCATTAATACACATCCCAACCCCGAGTAGGAGGCATCAGAATAAACTACTAAGTCTTCACTCCCATCGGGCAGCGCCAATACTGGGGCTTGGGTCAATCTTGTCTTCAGTTCTTCGAATGCCTTCTCTTGTGCTTGACCCCATTCAAATTTCACATCTTTCCGGGTCAACTTGGTCAGTGGAGAAGCAATTTTGGAAAAGTCTTGGATAAACCTTCGGTAGTAGCCCGCCAAGCCCAAGAAACTACGGATCTCGGACGGCGTCTTCGGATACTTCCATTGCATCACTGCTTCCACTTTCGCCGGATCAACCATAATTCCATCCGGATTTACCACGTGACCCAAGAATTGAACTTCACGCAACCAGAATGCGCACTTGGAGAATTTAGCGTACAACTTCTCCCTTCTCAACGTCTCCAAAACTTCGCGAATGTGACCGGCATGCTCAGTCTCACTCTTTGAATAAATCAGGATATCATCAATGAATACAATCACTGATTTATCCAACATCGGCCGGCACACCCTATTCATCAGGTCCATAAAAGCAGCTGGCGCGTTGGTCAAACCAAAGGACATAACGAGGAACTCATAATGACCGTAGCGCGTTCGAAAAGCTGTTTTAGGGATATCCTGCTCCTTCACCTTCAGTTGATGGTAGCCTGATCGAAGATCTATACGTGAAAACCAACTAGCACCCTGAAGTTGATCAAACAAGTCATCGATCCTCGGCAAGGGGTATCTGTTCTTTACTGTCAGCTTATTCAGCTCGCGGTAGTCGATGCACATTCTCATACTACCCGATGCACATTCTCATACTACCGTCCTTCTTCTTTACAACAGGACCGGAGCACCCCAAGGTGAGATACTCGGTCGAATAAACCCCTTATCCAGTAGTTCTTGTAACTGCTCCATCAACTCTTTCATCTCTGTCGGGGCCAATCGGTATGGTGCCTTGGCAACAGGTTGGGCGCCTGGTACTAAATCAATCTGGAACTCGATCTCTCTGTCAGGTGGCAATCCCGATAAGTCTTCCGGGAACACGTCTGGAAACTCACGCACAACCGGAACATCAGACAGTTGTGGTGCTGGCTTCTCTACATCTTTCACATAACATAAATAGGCGTTACATCCACGCCTCATACATTTCCCCGCCACTGCCATTGAGATCACCTTCGGAATCGTAGTAACCCGATCCCCATAAACTATCACTGGACTACCGTCAGGCGCTGTCAAATTGATCATCTTCTTGCGACACACAATGTTCGCCTCGAAATCTGCCAACCAATCCATCCCAAGCACCAAATCGAAACCACCTAACGTCATCACAAAGGGTTTAACTGGGAATTTGTGACCCTCCAGTTCTACATCGCAACCCTCAATTACCTCAGAAATCCTGGTGGTTTTACCTATAGCAGTCTCTACATCAAACGGTACCTCCACACGTCTACTACTAACGGGCAATTTGGCACAAAAAGCGACAGAAATGAAACTCCTACTGGCACCGGAATCAAATAATACAGAGGCTAAAGTTTGGTTCACCAGGAACGTACCGGACACTACATCAGGGTCCGTCCTCGCCTCTTCCTGCGTCATCGTGAATGCTCTGGCGCTTGCCTTCGACCCTTCACCCACTGCCTTCTTCCCGCCGGAACCCCCAGGCCTCGGCTTCTTGCAATCTTTGTTCATATGACCACTTTCCCCGCAGTTAAAGCACTTCATCGCCCTACACTCCTTAGCCATATGACCGGGCTTTCCACACTTAAAGCATACATTCAGCCCCCATCTGCATTCACCACCGTGCTCTCGCCCACACTTTTCACACTTTCTCGACCCCGCACTTGTCACGACCACACGGCGATCATCAACCCGTGCCCTCTTACTACTTGTCGAGGTATCACCCCGACCAAACCTCTTTCCTTGCCACTTACTCTCATCACTTCCCTTCTTACTGCCCTCAGATTTCACCAAAGCAGCTCGTTCATCATACAACCTCCCAGCTAAATCTACCGCCGACCTGAAAGTACTCGGTCGGGCGGAAATCAAATGCCAACGAATTTCAGATGGCAGCCCCTGAATATACCGGTTGATCTTTCGAGACACCGGCGTCACTTGCTCTGGCACCAACAGCGCCAACTCGTTAAACTTAGTCGTGTACTGCTGATGGGTCATCGTTCCCGCCTCCAGCTACAGGAACTCCCTTTCTATTCTATCCATTTCCCGACGAGGACTGAATTCCTCGATCACCAGCCTTTTCAACTCAGCCCACTTCATCTTCCCTATAGCCCTGGTACCCTCGGCTTGGACCATATTTTTCCACCAGCATAAAGCCGACCCTGTGAAAGAGTGGGTAGCAAACTTCACCTTCTTGTCCTCCTGGCAATCACTAATATCGAGGACAGCTTCCATTTCCATCACCCATTGGTGAGCATCAGTAGCAGTACCGGAACCATCAAAAGTTGGAGGCTTGCACCTCATGAATTTCCCATAATCACAACCCCGGGCTGTCTCCCGTACCTGTTCTTCCTCTTCTTCCTCTTCATCATCAGACAATACTGTTTCTACCCCTGCCCGTTGCTGTCTACCCGAGGACCGATTCCTCCCTCGTCTATCATCCTCACGTACTGCTTTCATCACTTCTGTCATTACAGACGGTAAGATCGTCTGCATAACCTGGTTCACTTCCTCAACCACTGCTTCTTTCACCGAGGCTCTCAACTTGGCGCTTTCGTCCGTCTCTTCCTGGTGAGGAATCTCGTTCTCCTCACGAACTACTTTCTCTTTCCTAAGTCTTCCTCGCGTGATACGCGGCTCATCACCACGTTCACCGTCACGGGAAGCATCAGATGATCTATCACCGACCATCTTCTATCACACTGAAAGATTAAAACACCAACACGGTCATTCAAGGAAATAGCTCAGTTTATGTCAAGTATAATAAGTCCCTAATTACAGTGGCCAGTTGTGATTAGCCACTTACTCTACTCTTCGTACCCCGAGCATCACCTATCCTGACTACATTAGTATCTCAGTCTAACAGTACACATAATTCACATCACATGCGCACATAATAACCAGTTAATCTTTAAGAAAATACCTGATGGCACGCGACTACTCAGATGGCATTCTCATTCTCCCTGTCCCATTCTCAGTTTAAGTTTAGGTTTATTATGAAAATTTACCCATTTTACTTAAACTTTTGCTCTGATACCAACTTGTAAGGCCCCGCTCACCGGGCACCCTACAGTCGGTCTTTCATTGCATATACTTTTAGATAAACAATGTATAAACATACTTTTAATACATGATCATAACATACGCAGCGGAATTAATAAAGAAACATATATACATTCTCATTCATTCATAATAGTCATTACATCATTGACATGATTACAAAATACAACTTTCTTTACACTTCCTAACTTTACTATGATTGCTGGGGAGACACATAAAAACCCGAGATTACCTAGCAATCTCTTTATGAGAATCCTCAACAAACATAGGGGCTTAACTATACTATGATTGCTGCTGATGCATATTCCTCAGCAATCATAGGGTCGTACAGCGACCTCTACCGAAATAAGAAAATATATTTTTCTTCATAAAGAAGATATTAAATTCAAAATATATAAAGGAGATTTCTTGAGTGATCTCGTTGATTCAGATCCTCAAGAAATCTCGTAATGGCAGGCAACGTGACTTGTTGCGTGCGTTATGGGCCCGCAACACGTGACGTTGCAGCATTACAAAATGGAGAATGCCCTCCCAAAAGAGCTGAGTAGCCGCCTCGTGCCATCCTCAGCAACACTACCTGCGAACTGGAAAACACATAAAAGTCAGCGTTGCTGAGTGAGTTCTAGTTTTTATAATAAAACATACTTTCATTCTTATTAACCGTTCTTTAATACCTGTGTTCACACATCATACGTACACGCGGATAATATTATTATTATCTTATCATTCATTACTTACTTTCATTCGTGTACACTTCCTCATTCTCGTTTACTTTCATACATACATACTTTACATACTTCACATACTTTCGTATGTCTTTACTTTCATTCATACTCTACATACTTTCGTATGTCTTTACTTTCATTCATACTCTACATACTTTCGTATGTCTTTACTTTCATTCATACTCTCACTTCATACGTTCGAACCTTTATTTTATTCATTCATTCATTTCTTTTTTTTTTTTACTTTCGTTCGAACGTTCATTACATTCGGCGACATGTACAATACCCCCTTTCATCATACATACTACTGGTGCTGGACCTGTGGTGGTTAGCCACGAACGTTGTGCACAAATGCTGATCCAGTCACCTGGGGTAGGTACTTGCACCGCTTATCTTTCACTTTACTTCTGGATCAATGCCATATGCTATACCCCGAACGTTGTGCACAAATGCTGGTGCTGGACCTGTGATGATCAATCACGAACGTTGTGCACTAATGCTGATCCAGTCACCTAGGGTAAGCAGCAAGGATCCCATACATACTTCTGGTCAATCACAAAGACTGACCCCGATGTACATCCTTCGGGGTAGCTAACCCGTACACCGTTGAGCTAACACCTGCCAAGGGTGTGCACCTCCTTCATTTTGCTTGCAAGCCTTTATTACATTCATTCATTCGTTAATGCATGCATTCATTCATCATGTTCCTTCTTTCATTATCTTTCACTTTACGTTCTTAATACATTCGTTACATTCGCTCATTCGTTCACGTAAAGTTATTAAAAGATAAGACACATATACATAAGGAACATAAATACTTACATATCATCAGTATTCATCATTAACCATGACAACATCATACTAACATACATCCATCATACGTACAATTCTACATTCACTTACATCAGCCCTGTTCGGGCGACTGAACTACTACCAGTCGCATGTCCTCCATGCGACTGGGCCATACGATTGGGCTATTATGCGAATGGGTACTCATGCGTGCGATTGAACTTCCTTCCGTACGACTAGACACTATGCGACTGGGTTATATGCGACTAACTCTTAACCGTACGACTGAACTACTCTGCGATTGAACTTATGCGACCGAAACCCTCAGTCGCATCACCTATCGTGCGATTGAGACTCAATCGGGCGTCTGAGCCTCAGTCGGGCGATTGGACCTCGACTCATACTCATTCGGCCGAATGGCCCTTCAGTCGCATAACCCTAACTGGGCTGCGACTGGAGTTCATCACGAACAGCAGCCGCGAACCCCCGCACCCAAACTCGTCAAAAACCCATTTTTAGCCCAAATTGACCCTCCCAAAGCTCAGGGATTCATACAAGGACATCATACAAGCATATACAAGTCCTACTTCTTACTATAACGCATTACTCAAAATTTACCCAAATGGGTCAAACTTACACTTTTACAAAACTAGGGTTTATATGTGATTCCAGCCCCAAAATCGGTTAAAAACATGTAAATGAGGGGTCTTAGAACTCACATTACAGGTAGAAGTAGATGAACTTCGACTTTGGCTATCTTCTCGACGGATTCGGAGCTCGGGCAGCACTTTCCCTCTCTTCTCTTCTGTTCTCGGTCGCTCACTCTCTCTCCCCGACTGAAAATGTGAAGTGTTGGGGAGGAGAATGAAGCTGCTCCTCTTTTATACCCACCTCTCAGTCGCATCTGGTCCAGGGGCGACTGGACCTTCAGTCGCATCAACACCATGCGATTGGACCCCCAATCGCACGTGTTCCATTCGGCTCATACTTCATTCGGGCGGTTGAGCTCCAATCGTGCGGTTGAGCTCCAATCGGCCGAATAGCCATGCGGTTGAACTTCAGTCGCATAAATCACAGGCGACTGAAGCTCAGTCGCATCACATGCTGAGAAGTCAAACTTTCGGGTGTTACACCATTTCTAATAACCTAAATCCCTATAGTTATGGGCCCTGATACCAATCTGTCACACCCCAACCTTGACGGCGGAATCGTCGAGATGTGAGGGTTAGGATTGTTCACAGCCACATAACGCTAACCTTAAATAAAATATTAATATTTTAAGTTTCAAACGTAATTACAACCATAAGTTTCAAATATGAAATAAGTTCAAACATAACATAACAAGATATAATCTTTTTATTTCGTTAACTCGGTCCAAGTCCTAGATTGTGCAAGCTTTAAAAGTTCACTTTAAACTTGAGCATTACCTGAAACATGATAAAAATAAAAGGTCAACTAAAAATAGTTGGTGAGTTTCCAAGGTTTTCATACATAATATAATAAGATTACAAGTAGCAATTCATGTCATAGGTTATAAGTTAGTAAGGTTATAGAACACATATCGTTACAACCAAACCTCGACTTGAATACAAGTATATAAGATTAACTAAGTGTATTTGGTTGTCACACCCTCAAATTCCGGGTCTGGAATTTATCACGGAGGAGTGAACAAACAGGATCGAACACATTAGTCATACATGAGATGCAGTTATCTATATGATGAATTTTAGATAATCATTCCATTAATATTCAGAGTAATAAATATTATACGTAGCGGAAATATAAGATAGATTGTTTCTTAACGATACGTCTAATCATATATCAAATAATAAGCAATATGTATCTTGAGCTCTTATATGATCCTACGTGCATGTCCATAAGCTCCTAGTAGATACCTGAGAATACATGTAAAATCAAGTGTCAACATAGGGTTGGTGAGTTCATAGGTGAGTAAAACATAAATGATAAATCATTAATTATCATCAAAGTAGGATTTACTGTAAAAGAGTGAGTATAAACTACCCACTCGTATCACTTTGTATATGAATAGCCTGTCGGAACCCTTTTATAAGTGAACCCGCTATCCCACATACTAACTAAGTACAAGCCAACAAATCCTTCACATAGGAATTGCCCATGTATCATAGTTTATTATCCTTTTTATGTCTATATTATATTAGTTATAATAATTTCAAATCAGAGAGAGCAAATCCTCCTTTACATTTATCCTCATATGGGTTGTAAGTGGAACTATAATGGCAAACTTTACACATGGTGCACATCTACCTTCTCAACATAAAACAGTCATCCCGAATGACTTATAAGATCTTTGTGCATCTTGGTAAGGACCACATGTCTAAACCTTTGTGGGGTAAGTCACACCCCGATAGTACTATCCAAAAGATCCCTGCTGTTAATAGTCCAGTATACAGAGAAGGGTTTTCATTGTAACCATATGTAATCATAAATGTGATCAATTATTATTTAACATAATACATAAAAATAATTTGAAAATTCAATTACAACATGTATCCTCCCCAAAATATTTAAGCGATTAAAAAGGGGAATAGTTAAGTATGAACTCACCTCAGTTCTTGTGTGGTTTTGACAAGCTAGTAAATTCCTCCTAAGGAATTATAATTCACATAAGCAAATAGATACAAATCCATAACCTAAATAAGTTAGATCTTGAACCTGGAGTTCAATTAATCTAGGGTTTGGTTTTTTGAGATTTGTTATAAACATATAATTAAATCATTTAATTATTTTTGTTAATTCTTTAATAACTAAAGATTTGCATTTCATAAAATTTGATTAATTTAATAATGATTTTAACTATCATTATGTTCTAAATAAATTTTAGATATTATTTAAATATGTAAGTTTGTATTTAATTTAGTAAGATTTTATAATTAAATTTATAAAATCTAATTTATATTTATCTTATTAAATAAGTAATGTTTACAAGTTTTAATTTATTTATAAGAACGGGTAACTTTAAATATAAAGTGTAAATAGTTTTTATAATTATTTTAAATAACAGGATTAAACTATAATTAAAAGTAACATTTGGACCAATAATAATTTATTAATTTAAACCATAATTTAAAGTCTATTTTACATGGAATATCCAAAAATAACATTTGTTATAATGTTTTATAAATATTAAAATTTAAAAAAATTGCAGAAAATAAGTTTGATGGTTTAAAAATAAACAGAGTTTATAAAAATGATTTTATAATTTTTAGGAATTTTTTATAATTTTTAAAAGGCTGAAAAAGGCTTTAAAAAATAGGTGAGGGCGCCCGGGTTACCCGGGACCTCAAGGTTTGCATGTGAACGGGGAACCAGTGAACTAGGCATACAGCCGTGATAAAACATGGGTTTCAATTCTTTTAAACACAATCCAAATGATTTCCCCAATTCGTTATAAACCCTAGAATGAAATTGGTTTAATTGAAGCCCAATCGATTATGATAACGAACGGATTCATGGGGCTTTTATTCCCCATGATGAAACGATTACATAGATGTGTTGAATTACCTGTATGCTTTCGAATTGATGCTATACACCACGAAGAACAAGTCGCGGTTAGGTCGTGAATGGTTCCGGTTGTAATCGATCACAATACTCAAATTAATTGTACAGGAAGCTTCCACAGGACCTTATGATTAAAAGCCCTCTGTTAATTTTGATTAATTTGGCTTCGAACAGGGATTTCGATTAAGTTGCAGGTCGCGAACAGGGTGGTGATTGAACTCGATGATTGTGTTTGTTTTATACCAAATTGAATTCGGTGGAAGATTAGAAACGACAAAATGATCGTGAATGTGCGATTTAATTTGATTATTCTAGTGTTTAGTGCTCGAATTGTGCGGTTGTTCGGCCGAAAGTGGAAGGAATCAGGTTGGTTGCCAATCGCACTCAGATTTTTAAATTGAAGTGGGGCTCAGGTTCGAACCATCCACGCGAATGTGTCGGGAATATTTGATCGGGTTGGAATCGCATTAATTTGGGTGTTTTGGCTTCGCCGGAGGTTGGCCGGAGATGTGGCCGGAGAGGGAGGTCGACGGGGATGGGGCGTTGGGTTTTAAAATTACACATTTAGTCCCTGTGGTTCATAATGTTATCATTTATGCTAGAACTTTAATTTTAAGTTTCAGAAATTACATAAGTACCCCCTGCACTTAATTTAAGTTCTAATCATTTTTAAATTTAATTAATTTTTATAAATCTTTGTTGTTATTATTATTATTATTACCATTGACATTATTATTATTATATTATTATTATTATTATTATTATTATTATTATTATTATTATTATTATTATTATTATTATTGTTGTTGAAATTAACATCAACGTATTTAATTGTTTATAAAATTAACTTTTAATTAATAAAAATACGAGATGTTACAGTTTAAACCCTATAGTTTAATTAAAGGTAGAGAACATATCGATTTTTTTTTCTCTCTCTCTCTAAGCTTTCTCTCTCTATTGTACCGTTAACTATCACCATCACCGGTCACCGCCACCGCCGGCCACCGGAAACTCGCCGGAGCCCTAGCAGGCTGACCACCGGTAACTCGCCGGAGCTCTAACCGTCACCACCATCACCGGCCACCCGCAACTCGCGGTGGAGCAACTTTTACGCCACCCCCTTCAGAGCCCTAGCTGTCACCACCGCGGTGTTGCAACCCCCTACGGACCACTACCTGTCACCACCACCACCGTCACCGTCACCGGTCACCGAACACCGAACACCCCCCACCACCTGCTAGCAAACCCCCACCTGCTACGCGTCATCCCCTTCACAGCCCTCCACCGCCCGCTAGCCACCCACCCCCCCGCAGCCACCACAAACCGACAACCACCCACCCAACCACCTCAGCCACCACAACCGACACCACCCACCCACCCACCAACCATAGCCGCCACCCAACAGGGAGAGCAAATCAGGCGCCGGTGACCCTTGTGTTAGCTTGCAAATTTTGGATCTGGGGACGGGCTATAGGGATCTGCAGTAATTTGTGGTTTCCCTTGTGTTAGCTTGCAAATCTTTGAGTAATTTGAGTAATTTGTTGTCTACTTTGCCAAAGTTTGCCAAAATTTCAGCCGGCGCCGGCCAAATCAAGCGCCGGTGACCACAGGTAGCTGTTTTCTCTTATAATTGCAGGTACTTTGGCGGCTATCAGGGATTACCAAGGATCGGCTTCAAGAACCCGCATTAACACCTGCCGTCACCTGTTACGAGTTGTTTGTTCATCTAGGTTCCTGTGAGCCTGGAAACCCTCGAAGGTTACGGACCTCAATCGATCGGCGAACCCTAACTTGGGAAACCCCCACTGTCAGATCTTTCTATCCTTTTATATTTCCTGTTTAGTTATAGAATAACTTTGTAGTCTGCTCTAAAATATATAATCATATTCCTTTCGTATAGAGTGTTTGGCTGGGTTAGGAGTACCAGCATCTGGTTTTAATAGGGAGAGCCATCCCCTATTACTGTGCCTGTTACAGCGTCTTGTGATTGATATATCTCTGCGGCTAGTTTTGATTGTGTGTTACCTGTGTTGTTGCTCTTGCGTGACTGACTATTTTTTGTTTATACTTTTATTACTGTGGCAACCTCTTTTTTAAGGTGTTTCTTGTCACGCTGAGTGAGTGAGGTATAATAGATAACAGGAAACATTATGCTACCCCTAGATCATGTTCGGTGACGAGAGATGCAACTACAGGGAAAAAGGGTTATAGATTACGATTGGTATCGTGGAATGTAGGAACACTTACTGGTAAGTTATTAGAGTTAATAGATGTGTTAAGGAGACGTAGGGTTCAGATAGCGTGCCTCCAGGAGACTAGATGGCGGGGTGGGAGGGCAAAGGAGTGTAATGGGTACAAACTATGGTATTCAGGGTCAGATGGAACAAAAAATGGGGTAGGTTTCTAGTTGCCAAAGAACTTCAGGATAATGTAGTGGAGGTTAGAAGATACGACGATAGACTTATGTTGTTAAGGATAATAATAGGGGACGAAGTAGTGGCTGTAGTTAGTGCGTATGCACCACAAGTTGGATTAGGGGAAACGGAAAGAAAGAAGTTCTGGGAGAGTTTAGACCACGTTTTGAGAGACATACCGCGACAAGAAAAAATATGCATAGGAGGAGATTTTAATGGGCATATCGGTAAGGACAACGATCATTTCCCGTTGGTGCATGGAGGCTTTGGGTATGGTCTAAGGAATGACGTCGGTAGGGAACTTCTTGACTTTGCATTTGCGCATGAACTAAGCATCATAAATTCGTTTTTCAAGAAACCAGAGTCGCATCTAATTACGTTTAGCAACGGCGGGAGACACACACAGATAGATTATGTGTTGATGAGAAGAGAAGATTGTAGCTCGTGGAAAGACTGCAAGACAATACCGGGACAGACAGTACTCACTCAACATCACATGTTGGTGGCAGATCTACGAATGAAGAAAGCAATGGTCCAACCAACTAAGAGAAGTAGACCTACGATAAGATGGGGACAACTCAAAGACGAAAAGATTACCATCTTTAGAGAGAAAATCATACCAATGAACCTGAGCGGGCCACAGGAAGACGCCAACCAAAAGTGGGAGGCTATGGCAACTACAGTCATTCAAGCAGCTAAAGAAACGCTTGGGACCACAACAAATAGGACACTCGGTCATAAGGAATCCTGGTGGTGGAACGAAAATGTACAGGAGAAGCTAAGAATTAAACAACAAAGTTTTAGAGAGCTTTTACGCTGTAGTAATGAGGAAGAACGAGTAGAGCTAAAAGATAAATACAAAGAGGCTAAACGAGAGGCGAAAAAGTCTGTGTCAGAGGCAAAGAACACAGCATACGAGAGGATGTATAAGCGACTAGAGACGAAAGAGGGTGAACATGAAATGTTTAAGATTGCAAAGGCAAGGGAACGTAGAAGACAGGACTTGACAATGGTGAAGTTTATAAAGGCCACGGATGGTAAGGTCTTGGTGAGGGAGAAAGACATCAAGGGGAGATGGAAAACTTACTTCGATAACCTTTTCAACATAATGAACAGTAACCAACAAACGGAGATAGATGAAACAACTCAAACGACGCAACAAAACAAGTGTTATTGTAGAAGCATCACAGTCGATGAAGTTAGGAGAGCTTTGAGGAAAATGGGAAGGGCTAAGGCGGTGGGGCCAGACAACATTCCGATTGAAGTGTGGAAGTGCCTTGGAGATGAGGGCCTACAATGGCTAACGGACTTATTCAACACTATCTTTAAGACAGGAAAGATGCCAGAGCAGTGGAGAAGCAGTGTCATAGTCCCCATATATAAGAAAAAAGGAGATGTCCAATGTTGCGCAAATTACAGGGGAATAAAGCTACTGAGTCACACGATGAAACTATGGGAAAGAATTATGGACACGAGAATTAGACGAGAAACTCAGATAACAGTAAACCAATTTGGATTTATGCCAGGACGCTCAACAACGGAAGCTATACACGTCATAAGGAGGATAATGGAGAAATATAGAGAAAAGAAAAGAGATCTACATATGGTATTCATTGACCTAGAAAAAGCCTATGACAGCGTGCCGCGGAAACTAATCTGGGAAAGTCTACGACTTAGAAGGGTACCAGAGAGGTATATCAAAATAATACAGGATATGTATGACGGGGCAAAAACGTGTGTACGAGCACCTGTCGGAGACACAGACTTCTTCCCGGTGGAAGTGGGACTCCACCAAGGATCGGCATTGAGCCCATTCCTCTTCACAGTAGTGTTGGACGAGATGACCAAGTCCATACAAGAGCCAGTCCCATGGTGTATGCTGTTTGCGGATGATATTGTCTTAATATCAGAATCTAAGACGGTGCTTAACGACAGATTAGAACAGTGGAGAGTAGCACTAGAACGCAAGGGCCTAACAATAAGTTGCTCTAAGACAGAATACATGCATTGTAACTTTAGTGGTGAGGCCGAAGAGAACTCCCAAATCAGTATACAGGACATGGCGGTCCCCCAGACATGTAGGTTCAAATACCTTGGCTCGTATATACAGGAAGACGGAGAGATACACAGCGATGTAGCCCATCGTGTACAATAAGGATGGTGGAAGTGGAGAGCAGCATCAGGGATTTTGTGTGATAAGAGGTTCCCACCAAAACTAAAGGGAAAACTATACAGAATGGCAGTACGCCCAGCTATGCTATACGGCACAGACTGTTGGGCTATAAAGAAATCACAAGAAAGACAAATAGAGGTCGCAGAAATGCGAATGCTGAGGTGGATGTGTGGACACACAAGATTAGATAGGATCAGAAACGACGTCTTTCGCCAGAGGCTAGAGGTGGCATGTATCACAGATAAAATACGAGAGGGAAGACTAAGATGGTTTGGGCACGTGAAGAGACGAACGATGTCAGCACCTGTTAGAGCAGTACAGAACATCAGCGTAGAGGGTAGGAGGAGTAGAGGTAGACCTAGGTTGACTTGGGATGAGATTACTAGGCGAGATATGATAGACTTGCACCTCTCTGAGCACATGATCGAGGATAGGAGTGAGTGGAGGCGTAGAATAAAAATTAAGGACTTTTAGTGGGATTTGTGGGTGAGACGGGCTATGGCTACATGTGGCGGGACCTCCCGCGTCAGGTGTAGTTTTTTTCTCTTTCGTCATTTCCCTGTTTGGGTGTTACATGTCGCTTTTTATGATGCGCGCACTATCTAACTCTACATGTGATGTGATATTTGCCTATGTGTTGCATGATATGTATTATGATTATTATGATTATGATTATTATGATTGTTATGGTTACCGCCTTTGTAAACGAGTCGGGGGTCTCTTCGGAAGCGGTCTCTCTATCTCTCAGGATAGAGGAAAGACTTGCCACCACATACCCCTCCCAGACCCTGCTCTTCAGCGGGATATACTGGGTATGTTTGTTTGTTTGTTTTAGTTTAATTAAAGGTAATGAAATTTTCCGGGTTGTCACATCATCCCCCTGTTATAGGAATTTTCGTCCCGAAAATTAAGATGTACTGGCAACATTCTTGAACAGGTTAGGATAATTGCGCATCATTTCGTCCTCTCATTCCCAAGTGAACTCAGGACCACGCCGGGAGTTCCACCGAACTCTGACAATCGGAATCTTGCTATGCTTTAGTTGTTTAACTTCCCTATCCATGACTTCAACTGGTTCCTCGACAAATCTGAGTTTCTCATCTACTTGCAGTTCCTTTAAAGGCACAACCAGTGATTCATCGGATAAACACTTCCTTAGATCGGATACGTGAAAAACATTATGCACACCACCAAGTTCAGCAGGTAGATTTAATTCATAGGCTACTGGGCCGATCCTTCTGACAATTTCAAAAGGCCCCACGTAGCGAGGGTTCAATTTCCCTCGTTTCCCAAAGCGTATAACTCCCTTCCAGGGAGATACCTTTAGCAAAACTTTATCTCCTTCCTGAAATTCAAGTGGCTTGCGGTGTTTATCAGCGTAGCTTTTCTGGCGATCCCTGGCAGCAGCCATGCGTTCTCTTATCTGGACAATTTTTCTCATGAGTTTCAAAGATCAATTCTGGGCCAGTAAGTTGACTATCTCCAACTTCTGCCTAGCAAAGCGGTGATCTACATTTACGTCCATATAAGGCCTCGAATGGTGTCGCCTTGATGCTCGAATGATAGCTATTATTATATGAGAACTCTACTAAAGGTAGATGACCTTCCTAGTTCTTTCCAAAATCAATAACACAAGCCCTAAGCATATCCTCAAGAGTCTGTATGGTTCTTTCACTTTGGCCATTAGTCTGAGGGTGATAGGCTATGCTCATATCTAGGCGAGTGCCTAGAGCTTTCTGAAGTTTATCCTAAAAGATAGATGTAAATCGTGCGTCACGATCAGAGATGATAGACACTGGCACTCCGTGTCTAGAGATAATTTCTTTGATGTAAATTCTTGCAAGCTTCTCCATCTTGTCTTTCTCACGAATGGGTATGAAATGAGCTGATTTGGTGAGACGGTCAACAATAACCCAAGTGGTGTCATTGCCCGTTTGAGATTTGGGTAAGCCAGTGACGAAATCCATGGTTATCATTTCCCACTTCCACACGGGGACTTCTGGTTGGGTCAACATTCCTGAAGGCTTTTGGTATTCGACCTTGACTTTAGAACAAGTCAAACACTTGGAGACATAAGTCGCAATATCTGCCTTCATTCTTGGCCACCAGTAAACAAGCTTCAAGTCATAATACATCTTATCTGCACCTGGGTGGATAGAGTACCTAGACTTGTGGGCTTCATCCATGATCAAGCTTTTAAGATTCCCGTATAGGGTATCCAAATCCTTTCTGCTATAAAGCGTACTCCATCTGAATGAACTTCAAACTGTTGGTTTAGCCCTCGGAGGTTTTCATCTTTAATGTTTTCTTCTTTCAATGCTTCAGTTTGTGCATTCAGAATTTGTGCTGGTAGGTTGCTTTGAATGGTAAGTTTTAGGGCTCGTACTCTACGAGGTTTCGTATGTTCTTTCCTACTCAAAGTATCAGCCACAACATTTGCTTTACCGGGATGGTACTTGATGGCACAATCGTAGTCGTTTAGTAGTTCAAGCCATCTCCTCTACCTCATATTCATCTCCTTTTGATTATACAAGTGTTGAAGACTCTTGTGGTCGGTATAGATAGTGCACTTAGTACCGTACAGGTAGTGTCTCCATAGTTTAAGAGCAAACACAACTGCTCCTAGTTCAAGATCATGAGTTGTATAGTTCTTTTCATGAGCCTTTAAATGTCTTGAGGCATAGGATATGACTTTGTCTTGTTGTATCAAAACACATCCCAGTCCCTGAACAGAAGCATCACAGTAGACTACAAAGTCTTCAATGCCGTCAGGTAAGGATAGTATAGGTGCACTGCATAACTTCTGTTTCAGTGTTTGAAAAGCAGCCTCTTGCTTAAGTCCCCAATGATATGCTACTCCCTTTTGGGTGAGCATGGTCAATAGTTGAGCTATCTTGGAGAATCCTTCGATAAATCTCCTATAATAGCCGGCTAGGCCAAGAAATTGTCTAATTTCTGTTGGATTAGAAGGTGTAGGCCAACTTTTGATGGATTCAATTTTAGCTAGGTCTACATGAATGCCATTAGCATCAATCACGTGACCAAGGAATTGAACTTCTTTTATCCAGAAATCACATTTTGAGAACTTAGCATAGAGCTCCTCTCTCTTTAGTAATTCAAGGATCAATCTTAGATGTTCCTCATGCTCATGCTCATTTTTAGAATAGATCAAGATGTCGTCAATGAAGACAATGATAAACTTGTCTAGATAAGCCTTGCATACACGATTCATGAGGTCCATGAATACGGCAGGTGCATTTGTTAGCCCAAACGGCATGACTGTGAACTCAAAATGACCGTATCGAGTTCTAAAAGCCGTCTTCATAATATCTTCATCCCTGACTCTCAGCTGATGATAGCCGCTTCTAAGATCTATCTTTGAATAAATGCTTACACCTTGAAGTTGGTCGAATAAGTCGTCAATACGTGGCAAGGGATAACGGTTCTTGATTGTCACTTTGTTCAGTTCTCGATAATCAATGCACATCCGGAAGGTTTCGTCTTTCTTCTTTACAAACAATACTGGTGCTCCCCCATGGTGACGAGCTAGGTCTGATGAATCCTTTATCCAGGAGTTCCCTAAGCTGGTCAGATAGTTCTTTTAGTTCAGAAGGTGCGAGACGGTATGGTGCCCGAGCTATAGGTGTAGCTCCAGGTGTTAACTCAATTGAGAACTCGACCTCTCTTCTAGGGGGCAAACCAGGCAGTTCATCAAGGAACACTTCAGGAAATTCCCTGATGACTGGTACATCTTCAATCTTCTCTCCTTCTTATCTTTATCAGTGACTAAGGCTAGAACAGCAGTATGTCCTTTTCTAAAAACTTTTGAGCCTTCAAGTAGGAAATAACTCCCATCACAACACCAGTCTTATCTCCCTTAACATACAGGACTTCATCATTTGGTAGGGGTATGCGAATCATTTTGTCTTTACATACAATTTCTGCGGAGTTTTTGGATAGCCAATCCATACCAACTACCACATCAAAGCTTCCTAAAGTAATGGGCATGAGGTCTATTGGTAGGATATGACCTGATAAACCTAGTGTACAGTTTTTCAGAATTTATGATGCGGTCAAGGATTTACCATTTGCTAATTCTACTACATATGACTCATCTAGGGGTACAGGTTTCACATTCAAGTGCTTATAGAAAGTATTGGATACGAAGCTTCTATCAGCTCCCGTGTCAAATAAAACTATAGCATAAACATCATTTACCAAAAATTTTCCCATAATAATGTTAGGGTCTTTTAGAGCCTCACCTTTGCCAATCACGAAGGCTCTGCCCTTGGCTGTATCTTTCTTTTCCCCAGTGCAATCTCTGGCAACATGGCCCTTTTCTCCACATCTGAAACACGTAACTCCCTTCTTACCATCATTCTGCTGATTACTATCTTTCTTTCCTTGATCTTGAGTCTTGGTACTACATTCAGGAGCAGTGTGCTCCTTCTTCTGGCATTTGTAGCAAATGACTGCAGTACACTTGCCATGGTGACGCTTGTTACACCTCGGACATCTAGGCGGAATGCCCTGATTTTACTTTTCTTTTCTGGATGTTGCTTCTTGTTTGCACCTTGTTTCTCACTTTCTTTAGAATCTTCGAACTTTCTCTTTCCTGAGCTTTCAGTAGCAGCACCCTTACCCTTGATCCTTGGTGGCAACTTCCCTTGAGCCACAGCCTCATTAGTCAGCTTGTGAGCTATCCCAATGGCCTGTTGGATTGAAGTTAGGTTGGAGTAAGTGACCATAGACTGAATGACTGGAGATAGTCCACGAATATAGCCTTCAATTCTTCTGTGAGCAGGCTCCATCATATGTGGGCACAAAGTTACGTACTCATGATTCTCGGTGGTATAAGTTTCAATCTCAGATCCCACCATCTTGTGGTTCCAGCACTCTGTTTCAAACTTTTGTACTTCTTCCCTCGGATAGTACTCTTTCCTCATCAGTTGTTTGAATTCATCCCAAGCCATAGCATTGGCTAGTGAGAGAGTAAGTCTTGAAACTTCAGTCTTCTAGAACGAGAGTGCAGTTCCACTCAATGCTCCTGAGGCATACTTTGTCCTATTCGCATCTGGACATTCAGATATAGCAAAGATGGACTCACATTTCTCAAACCACCTTATGAGCCCAATGGCCCCTTCTGCCCCAGTGAAGATATCGGGCTTGCAGTCTAGGAACTTCTTATAGGAATAGTTTTGACCATTCTAAGTAGCCTAAATGGCTAGGGCTGAAGCAACACCTTGATTGACCAAAACCTGTATTTCTTCAGGAGTCGTCCCTCTTGGGACAGTTCCTCTACCGCGTCCTCTACCACTGCCTCTGCCCACTGATGCGTCCATCTATCATGAAATTGTTTGGTGAGAATTCACACTTTGATATATTCAATAGATGCATTCTATATTAAATATTCAAAGTATGGACAATTACTATAAGATAGATGGGAATTTAAGAAAACTGGGTTTTTCGATTAAATTCAGCAAGGCACGAGTACTAGGGAAACAAGTCTCTCTTTAGGTTAGGACAAGCGTAGCTTAGATTACCAAATGGAACACGTCAAGGTAATTTGACCCATTTGCCTTAGAGACTTGTGTATTGACCATAGTTTATCACTCATCCCAGAAATCCCCAGGTAAACATAACTGATCTCGCAATGAGATTTATACGATATGCTTGCCTTAGCCCGAAGGCCTTTTGCCAGGAAATCCAGAATACAGGTGTCTATGTGTCACACAAGTTTATTTGGTTTATAGAATCAAAACCTCGATAATATTTTCATAGATTAGACATAAAGTCTAAGGAATTGAACCCACGACGATAAGTGTAGATCCCACATGTCGTTGAGAATAAGTTTAGGAAGTTCATTTATCAGGGAGAGTCAAAAAGTCAAAGTTAAGTTTAGGGAGATAAGTATCTAAGTTTAAGCATACATAAGGCATTTCCTATGCTAAGGCATCAAGTTGCACAAAAGGCATAGCATTATGTAACATGCAATCAATATGTAAGCACAAAAGTATAGAGATCTTTCTATGAGCACAAGGTCATTAGCTGAAGCTTTCTCTAGTTCGTCTATACGGTGGCTCCTCTGGTCAGTAGTTCGTTCTTAGTTTCCTTCCTCTAAAATCGTTTGACATTCTCGTTGTAGAAGCATATAACATCTTAATCCTAGTCGATCTCTAACTAAGGAAATTTACTTTGTGCAACTATTGTGTGTGGCTATAGGCTAGATGCAAATCCTAACTCATTATAACCAATGGCTCTGATACCAATCTGTCACACCCTCAAATTCCGGGTTTGGAATTTATCACGGAGGAGTGAACAAACAGGATCAAACACATTAGTCACACATGAGATGCAGTTATCTATATGATGAATTTTAGATAATCATTCCATTAATATTCAGAGTAATAAATATTATATGTAGCGGAAATAAAAGAAAGATTGTTTCTTAACGATATGTCTAATCATATCTCAAATAATAAGCAATATGTATCTTGAGCTCTTATATGATCCTACGTATATGTCCATAAGCTCCTAGTAGATACCTGAGAATACATGTAAAATCAAGTGTCAACACAGGGTTGGTGAGAACATAGGTGAGTAAACATAAATGATAAACCATTAATTATCATCAAAGTAGGATTTACTGTAAAAGAGTGA
>CM044017.1:18059372-18164372 GCA_024085815.1 Flaveria linearis | reverse complement strand
AATTCATTTTATAATTCAAATTTCTACGATAAGTTTGAAATAATATTTAACGTTACGATGTCTTTCTGGGATAGCAACTATTTATTCGGTTCGGAATCTAACTATTACCCTGAGGAGGGTTACGGTTATTATGATGAGGGTGCTTCAAACTATTTAGGACAGTTCGCGTCCAATTACAACGTGAATGACGACGGCGATGACGGGGGTGATAACGGTGGCGATAGCAGTGGTGATAATGACGGTTCTGGTTCCGGTAAAAGAGGTTTATACGACACGAATCAGGTTATAAGATATATCATATTTAATTTTACTTTCATTTAGTAATAACTAACTAAAAATATAAAATTGATTAGGTTTTCTCATCTCGTGAAGAATTAGTTGATTGGGCAAGTAACGTGGGGCGAGAAAATGGGTTTGTTATTGTCACCAAATGTTCAAAAAGAAATTCGAATAGTGTGGTGGTTAAAATTTGGTTGAAATGTGATCGGAGTGGTGTATATAAGGGAGCATCCACTCCAAGAAAAAGTGGCACCAAAAAAACAAACTGTCAATTTGAATTGCAGGATAAGTACGAGATGAAGAGAGATGGGTGGATTATAGTTGTTGTGGACGATACTCATAACCATGAACCTGCTGAACACCTGGAAGGACATGCATTGTAAAGTCGCTGGATCGGTAAACATTCGAGCACGTTCTTGACGGAAGGATAAATAACAGTATAAACCAAAAGTCAATCAATAACACGAACAATAATCGAATGATTTCATTGATAAAACCTAACGATTTTAAGCTCGTTACAACTTAAGAATCAAGACTCTTGCCAAGGGGAGATCGAGCATGATCTCCCCTCTCATCCGGCAGCACCTAGGCATCGGGCAGACTCTCCAAAAACCCTTAGGTTTCTACACATTGAAACTGGTATATATAGGCTTCAGCCCATATCAGATGCGACTGGGCCCATTCGTGCGATTGGACCATGCGTATGGTTCAATCGTACGACTGGACCATGCGTATGGTTCAATCGTACGACTGGACCATTCTTATGGTTCAGTCTTACGAATGCCCCAATCGCATCTCTCAGTCGCACGACTGGTCCATTAGCATGGCTCAGTCATACGACTGAGTCTCATTCGCATATGCTCCTGCGAATGACCCAGTTTCATGTGTTTACAAGGTGTATAACATTAAGCCTAGACTATTCGTCAAGTGACGGACACACTATATATGACAATATATGCTCCAACAAATTCCCCCTTGGACGTTGCTTGCGAATAGTAGATAACACATCTTACAATCTTCAGTCAATCTTTGCTCTGGTTTCCAATAGAATCAAACGAACAACCATATTAGCCAACATTGCCGATCCGTCAGGTTACTACAATATCCCTGAAAATGAATTTAGGAACAATAGCTTTCGTTTACTTTGCAGAACACCATCATAGCAGTAAGATTCTCCAAATGACTGATTTTTCCAGATAATGACATGAACAGTTTTCCATTGCTTCAATCTTCACACAGTCTAACCTGATTAACATTAACAACTGTAGAAATTCCCCTCACATTCAGCATATCCCAATATATAAAGATTGTGCTTTCCTGGCGTCTTCATACGGTGTATTGGGCAAAAGGTTGAAGGTTCCAATCCACAGGTGACAATATCAAACAAATCAGCATGCACGTAGATTCATCATCAGAAACCTGCTCACATCATCACTTTCTGATTGCGTCTTCAATCTCTATATACATGGATTCCCCCTAAGAATGAGAATCCTCTCTGTGCGGATAAATATAACTTGATTGGCCCATAAATAGTCAAATGCTCCTGACTACCCAACAACATCAGCACCGACAGCTGATACCTTCTCTTCTCTCTTTCGTGTTCTAACAACATTCACCTATTCTAGAAGTCCAACGAATAATGGGGTATCCATCGAACTTCTTTGGACAAAAGAAACTCCGGGTGAATGTGCTTTGCTCATATTGACCCGAAAATGACCCGATAATTTTTCCAAAAAAAATTTATTTTGTCAAATTTTTTCAGAAGGCTTCCTGACTGATAAAAATGGTTTAGAGAAAAATTCGTTCAAGAAGCTGTTCCAGACTCTTTTTTTTTAGTCTGGTACACAGCTCATTCGTGCGATTGAAACAAACGAATGAAGACATACGTGCGAATGGGTGATTCGTGCGAATGGATACTCCGAATGGGTCAGTCGTGCGAATGAAATACACGAAAGGGGTCAGTCGTGCGAATGAAGGTTCATTCGTACGAATGGACATACGACTGGTTCAGTCATACGAATGGACCATACGAATGGTTCAGTCATGCGAATGAGGCCCAGCCGCATGGCCCAATCGCATGAACGTGTCTGCACGCAGATTTTCAGATCTGTAGTCGCCAAGGCTGCCAAAAACCCTAATCCGACGAATTTTACATGATTCGAACCAAAATAGACATCATCAGATTCGCAAGGGTGATCAGAACATGGTTTCGAGTTCGATTTTAACATAGAAACAACACACGCCATGAGATCTGAGCAAAACACTAAGAACACGAAGTGGGTTTAACGTCAAAGAACCTGAAATAGATCTAGAGATCAGAGCTCGGGTTGCTAGAATGATTGTTAGATCATTCCAGCAGTAACCGGCTCTGATACCAATCGTAAAGTCGCTGGATCGGTAAACATCCGAGCACGTTCTTGACGGAAGGATAAATAACAGTATAAACCAAAAGTCAATCAATAACACGAACAATAATCGAATGATTTCATTGATAAAACCTAACGATTTTAAGCTCGTTACAACTTAAGAATCAAGACTCTTGGCAAGGGGAGATCGAGCATGATCTCCCCTCTCATCCAGCAGCACCTAGGCCCCGGGCAGACTCTCCAAAAAACCCTTAGGTTTCTACACATTAAAACTAGTATATATAGGCTTCGGCCCATATCAGATGCGATCGGGCCCATTCGTGTGATTGGACCATGCGTATGGTTCAAGCGTACTACTGGACCATTCTTATGGTTCATGCTTACGAATGCCCCAATCGCATCTCTCAGTCGCACGACTGGTCCATTAGCATGGCTCAGTCGTACGACTGAGTCTCATTCGCATATGCTCCTACGAATGACCCAGTTTTATGTGTTTACAAGGTGTATAACATTAAGCCTGGACTATTCGTCAAGCGATGGACACACTATATATGACAATATATGCTCCAACATGCATACGTAATGAGGCTCACCGAAAATGAGCTTTCTACTGTAAAGAATCTGACCGAGCAAAGTATTGACCCTCGAAACATTCTAGGCACGTTAAGGGAACAAAATCCCAATAACGTGTCTGTGTTACGAACCATATATAACGCTCGGGCAAAAATTAAAAAGTCCACCAGAATTGGTGAAACCCCAATGCAGGTTTTTTTCTATGCTACAACAACATCAATATATTTACACCCCTCACATAGATGAACCGACAAATACCGTCAACGTGGTTTTTTATACATCCCACATCTCACACATTATGGCGTGCGTACCCACACGTGTTGATGATTGATACAACTTACAAACTAACTTGTATAAAATGCCATTTGTTCAAATGGTTGGTGTGACATCCACCCTGAAATCTTTTTCTGTTGCTCACGCATTCATTGATTATGAGCGTGAAGCCAACTTCAGATGGGTGTTAGAGCAACTAAAAGCAACGCTGGAAGAAAAGTGTATGGAGCCCCGTGTTATACTAACCGACTGAGACCTCGCTCTGATGAAAGCGTTAGAAGAAGTTTTTTCGAATGTTGTTCGATTACTTTGCAGATGGCATATTTCGGAAAATATTGCTAAACATTGCAAGGCGAGTTTTTCAAATGAAGAGTGGGGTGCTTTTGAGCATGTGTGGTCGGTACTTATTAACTCTGCAACGACGGACATATACGCTTATAATTACGACCGTCTTTATCGCAGATTGGTGTCCAAACATTCAAGTAAGTTTTCTAGTGTTATTCTTAAAAATATATGTATATTTACATAAAAATAAGTACATTTTTTTAAATAGGAGTGTTGATGTACCTCAAAAATAACTGGTTAGACCCCTACAAAGAGAGATTTGTGTCGGCGTGGATAAATAAAAGTTATAACTTCGGTCAGCACACAACGAACCGAGTTGAGAGCCAACATTCGTTGTTGAAAAGTTACCTGAAAACAACCAATAGCACCCTGGATAGGTTTATTCCTTTTATTAATAATATCTTAGTTACCCAGGAAATTGCTATAAAAGAAAGTTTTACCAAAAGCAAAATCATGCTTATGGTACAGCATAATCATAAAGTGCTTAAATTGTTGTGAGGTAACGTTTCTTTTACGGCTTTGGATATGTTAGTTGGTGAGATTAACAGGATAAATCATCTAATTATATCCAAAGAATCATGTGGCTGCCATCTTTTTACCAGTTGTGGTCTTCCGTGTGTTTATAAATTAAACAATTACTTTCAAACAGGTGAATGTTCTTTTACATTTTTATGTTTTCATGAAAACTTTTATTATATTTAATTTAATATATTATTTTATAGGTCAATGTATCCCGCTCGATGCCATTGATGTTTTTTGGAGGAAGCTAGATTTTTCACCCGCGTATATTGTACGGGAGGTTCAAGTAGATGTACATAAAGAGATGGAGATGGTGACAAAACATTTACTTGTCCAACCCGAAAATGTGAAAAAATCTTTGATTAATATTTTCAAATCTTTCATTAATCCTTCAAAAACTGATAAAAAACCTCCTAAAGTCCAAACACATACACGGGGTCGTCCTAAAAAAGATAAGCAAAAAGAAACAATATTAGACCCCCCAGACATAGTTCATATGTTCAACCTAGAGAAAATTTTGAAGGTCCGCCAACATATTCAAGTTCGGTGGTGAAGTCAAAACAAGGGTCTTTGCAGCGCAGTCAATCCCTTCGAAATCAAGAGCCAAAGATGGATTATCTCAACAGAGTTCCAAGTTTTCATATATCCCGGGCGACGAAGATAACAATTTTTTCCGGTTTAATCAATGGATTCCATCATTCTTTTTCCCGTATATTTCAGGTGCGGATGATGTTTTAGCCGACGGCAATTGTGGTTTTCGTGCTATAGCACTCGCACTGGGATATGGTGAAAATCACTGGCGTTTATTCGTACGGAACTTATAGCTGAGTTAGATGAAAACAGACATAGGTACGCTGCGATGTTTCCTGATATAAACGAAATAAGGGAATCATTAAACTGGAACGGCTTAGGTGCAGCTCCCCAAAAAAATTGGATGACAGTGACACCTACTACAAATCCTTATTGCTAACAGGTTTCGAGTGGTTATAATTTTTATATCTATCGGCAACTCCGCTACTTTTTTCCCGTTCTGGTTATCTCCTTCTGATATCAGTGAACATCATATAATTTCAATTGCTTATGTTTAAGATAACCATTTCATTAGAATTCGATAGTGGGTGACTATCCAATGCCTGTTCCGAGAAAACACTAATGATTGGGAGGTTATATACGGAAGTCGATTTCAAAATTATCTCGAACTAAGGCCCGTAGACCCGGTTGAACGTATAGATTTAGTATAATTTACACATTTATCAATATTGTTGTTGAATTGTAAACATGTAATCAATTATTTATTTAATCAATATTGTTGTTGAATTGTAAGCATGTAATCAATTCTTTCGTTTTCCAAAGGAAAATGCAATAAGAAGATTATCGAAGTTATCTTCAACCTTTGAATTTTGTTTATATGAGTTGGGCATTTGGTTAGCATCAAAGGTGTGTAGGAATATTAATGATATGAGATGCATAATATTTGTTGAGAGGGTAATATTTGCAAGTTGCACCCTAAACCGTTTGCTTGTAAGTTGCACCCTAAACCGTTTGTTAAATTGTAAACATGTAATCAATTATTTATTTAATCAATATTATTGTTGAATTGTAAACATGTAATCAAACATTTAAACATCATCCAAAATAAGTCATAATATATCAACAAAATTTATCAAGTTTTTTACATCAAAGCTAAATATCTATACATCATCACCACCACCACCAACATCCTCCTCATCACCACCACCAGCCTCCTCGTCATCACCCCCAGGTCGTCTGACAAACGGAGGCAACTCCGGCCGAGGGGGGATGTCAATACCCTGGCTAGTAGCCCAAATGCTGTACACATCCGCCATCCATACAAGCAAGGCGTGGGACTGGCGCGCCAAATGGAGTGACTCCGCCATGAACTCCCCCGTCGGCGGAATCTGCCGAATGATAGTCCTAGAAGCAGGCGGTACTGGCGGTGGGGCGGGTGCTCTGGCGTGTGCCTGCGGCAGCTGCTCCTCCTCCTCACCAATGGCCGCCATAGGCTGCCAGATGGTCCGACCACCATCAGTGGTCCATCGGAGGTCGTCGCCAAATTTGGCGGCAATCCCCATGGCCATGACGGTCTGTCGACCCAAAATCCTAGGCGGCGTGTCCGTCGTCTGCCTCGCAATTAGGGCATCCGTAAACAACCCTAATCGCGAGGCAATGACGGTGATGTAAGAGCCGCAAACAATGGGGCTATCCATCTGCAAAACAATCAAATTATAATATAATAATAGATCAAATAATAGATAATACTTATTTATTAAGAATTAATATAAGCATTTTGTTACCTTGCCCTGAATAACACTGAAGAAATAGGCGGCCATGCAGTGAGCAAGATTCACCCGTCTAGGTGAAAGTAAAGCCCTCAGAAAAAATAAATCAAGGAGCGACACCTGCTCCATACTCTGGTCTCTGCCGGCAATGGTGCCGGCAATGCACCGGTGTAGGTACCGGTGCAACGGATCTCTAATGGAGCTCGCCCTAATGACGCCCTCCCGTGGCTGGTCGGAAATGGTCGGCCACCATCCGACCAGAGGAGCCGCCTCTGACTGGACCTCGTCAGAATAAAAAAGAGCATCCTGCGTCTCCTCCTGGGTGTAAACCCAAGAGTCACCGCCCACTGAGCGAGGGTGAACTCAAACCTAGTGCTCGCCAGCCTAAATCGAACAGCTAGGTGCTCCAGGGGGTCCTCATCCTCTGTCACGAGAGTGAACAAAAACGTAGACAAAAACTCCAACGTGAGCTCCCTGTAGCCCCTCCTAGATCCTAAATCAAACATACGCCTCCAGGGCGTCTCTCCCTCGAGCCCAACGATGTCCTGGGCACGTGCTATATCTCCAACCTCCTCTAGCACGTCCTAGTCGAGGGTGCGGGTCCCCTTCAGGGGCCGTCCAATCAGCTTCCACAGCCTAAGCCGTGGCTGTGTCTCTCGAGGAAAACAAAGATGCGGATGTGGGTCCAGGAAGTCACCCTGACCCTCAGGCTCGGTCTCTGGACGTGAACGTTTACGCGGTGGCATAATCTGCAAAAAAAAAATTAAAAATCACAAGAACACATAAAAGGGTTACGGCCCGTGAAGAGCATTCACGACCCGTGACCCTCTGAATGTTCAAAGGGTTACGGCCCTTGAAGAGCATTCACGACCCGTGACCCTCTGAATGTTCAAAGGGTTACGGCCTGTGAATAGCAGCTCACGGCCCGTGACCCTTTGAAAATTTAAAAAGTTACGGCCCGTGACAGCAGCTCACGGCCCGTAACCCCCAAAATTTTTCAGAATATTTTCGTTTTTAAATTAAACTAGCGTTGTTCGCGACGCGCGATACGCGTCTAAAAACCAAGATTTTTGTCGGGCGCTACTGAATACAAAAAATGGCAGTTGAATCAATGTAACCAGAAATGAAAGGTTGGCTCAGAACCAATGGCAGGTTGCGGCTGCAAACCAGAAATGATTGCGATTGCAAATCCACCACGGATCATAGATTTTCGTTGTATCATCACAGCCACAAAGTAACCAAGGTTAACATTTTTCAAAATGTCAACTAAAAAACCATGGCTCGATCTCACTGAGTTGAGATTGCAAATCTGCCACGGATCATAGATTTTTGCCGAAAAAACATAATGTTCTCTATTCATTTCCAACCTCTACCAAATACATACGATAATGACGTTTTGACGCAGACTTGGTCACCGCCAGTGGCTGTAATCCATCGAAAGATGGCTGTCGCGCCAATACAACATGTTCCGATCATCACAGCCAGCAAAACATTATCACCCACAAACCAGATACAACAGAACCATATATCGTCGAAAGTTTTCGGGTCATTAGGTAACGCCAAATTCATGAAACCATCACAACCACATCTCAGATGACCCGAGAGTCATCATCATCGACAACCAAAGGCAACATCCAATCTTAATGGAAACAAAGTGCAAATCTAAACTTTTGACAAACACGAATATTAACAGGTGGAATCAAAACCAGAACATGAAGTCCTAAAAACCATCATCGCACTGTTGACCATCACATACCTAACATTAGAATATCAGACCAAGAATCATATCGTGACCAACAGATCATCACCACCGAGACACTAAGATGACAGAGGCTACTGTGCAAAATGAGAAATAAGAAAAACACAGCAAGCACTACGGCCGGTGGCGCGGTCGCTTCGACCGTCGGCACCTAGGGCACAAAACACAGAGGTGGGACGGTAAACTCGTGCACGCACCCGACACCGACGATGGTGGCAGAGGGGGCAGAGGCTGCAGTCTTATCACATCGATGCAGCCATTGCCAAAAATCAGTCAAGCAAGAAACCCCAAAGCCTCCATAAGACGATAAGCGACCACCACTCACCGGAATCACTACATGCACCACACACCGACGTCGGATTTCGTGCAAGTCGGAGAGGTTACCACCAACAGTGGCCAGAAACCCTAAAACCACCTTCACGAAATGGGTCGGAACCCAGAACCAGAACCCAGAACTCACAACAAACAACAGGGACAAGACAGAAACTCACGGCAGTGGTGTAGACTCCCAACCTCAACCCCATCTCTCTCTCTCTCTTGTGAAGAAAGTGAAAAGGGATATAAAGAGGCGGTGATGATATCAGCACATCAACAACTTGTATGCTATGCATAAACACGTCTATTACTATTCATTCATGTTGCTTTTTTAAATAGATAGGTTAATTTTAACATATTTAAACGATAAATATACAAAAATAAAATACGAATTTGAATACGTACCGTAGTAAGGAGTCGGCGGTATGAAAGTGATGAAAATCCGGAGCTCGTGACAGAGTGAATCGGATGTGTGTTTAGGGGGCGTAAATGAAGAAATGGGCCGCGACGTCGTATATATAATCCGGCTTCACGGTCGTGAAGGGCATCACGGCCCGTTACAGATTACCAAAACGGGCCGTGAGTGTCCTCACGGCCCGTGAGACTGGGTATTTTTTAAAAAACAACCGTTGAGACTTCACGGCCCGTTTGGTAACCCACAAACGGCCCGTAACGTCCCTCACGGGCCGTTTCATTATTTTCTAAGTCTATAAATTCAACCACTTCACACAACCAATTCACACAAATTTACTCAATATCCAAACCATGAGTGCTACAAGTTTTACATCAAGTTCCTCGTCGCATTCACCGGATCAAAATCCATGGACGGATGAAGAGGAGGTGACTTTAGTAAGATCTTGTATCGAAAATTCAGGGACTATCCCACCAAATTCAATATTTTGGAACCGGGTTTCAACTCGTTTTCATCAAATTCTCGAACGTGAAGAATATCGCACCACTCGTGAACTTAGCAACAAGTGGTTTGACTTGAGAAGGAAGGTCACGACATTTCACCAGCTCTACAAAGACGTTTACAACAATCGAAATACGTTATGGAATGATACGGATATTATGACAACAACTCAAAAAAGATATCGGAAGCATTTTGGAATTTCTTTTAACCATTTTGCGGCTTGGATCTTTTATAAAGATCAAGAAGATTAAAAATTATGTGTTTTATTATTGTGTGATAATAACAGTTTATTGTTTTTAATAAAGTGTACTAATAAACGTTTATGTTTTAATAAAATATTTAATTACTGTTCTACATTATACGTCTAGAATACTGTTCGTCTGCCATAAATCTTCGGAATCTAAAGCAAGCATCCTGTAAGTTAACCTCTTGCCACTCTAAAGATCTATTTTGAACCAACCTAAACAATAACATACAAATTACAACTCCCGAATCTCGACCAATATGACCGGCGTTAGGAGGCCAAACGGTTTCACCAGATACGACCAGTTCTTCGATTTCTTCTTGTCCGGAGTGCTGCCAATATTATATACGTGACAGAAAATGTAAAAAGTACGATTCGAATTGTACGAAAATCGTTCGGGCATTACGATGAATGCACCATGAATCATCACACGTATTTGGTCGGCATTCGTATGGAGAATATATACGAACTTGTAGTGAGTCCACAGAAATCTTAAAAAGATACCAATTTTCTTCGTCATCAGTCATTGGTACGTAAACCTACAAAACAATTTAATTCACGGTTATAAATTCATAATTTTTATTGTAAAACATGAAAACAGTATTACCGTATCAACTTCCCATAACGCGGGATATAGACAGTCACTCCCGTCGCCATATTCGTTACCATTAACGGACCCCGAGTATATTAAGTTAAACCACTCAAATGGGAGAATCGTCCAACGATCACTACCCGGCAATTCACGCCTCTGTACCTAAAGACACGTTTCCGAGTAATTCACGCCAAAATTGTAACTGAATGTCGGAATTACCCATGTAATACACCCTACATGTTTGGGAATCATCGTTACGTATAAAAATGAATAACATTTTGAGACCAATTCCTCCCGTCCTGCCAATTATGGTTATCTATTGGATCAGGAATACTTTCCACAATATCTCGTGAGTTTGAAGAGGACTCATTTTGACGTCTTCTATTACCTCTACGAGAAGACATTTTAACTGTTTCGTTTCTCACTAACCGTATATAACAAGTAATATATATGACGTTTTATATAGAATCTTAAATCGAATCAAGGAATAATACGTCACGTCACATAATTATAAAATTTAAAAATGCACGCAAATCGAGGAAAAGAAATTCTCAGAAGGACTACTACGGCCCGTGAGAGAACTAACGGGCCGTTATTGAACTTGTTCACGGGCCGTGGGTATTGACGCTTACGGGTCGTAATGTGTTTCACAGCCCGTGAACGTATAAAGATGTGAAAATTAATTTTCGAAAACCATACGGCCCGTGAGGCCCTTCACGGGCCGTGAAAAAAGTCAAAGGGCGTCCAGATATAACCTGACAGGGCGTCTGATTAGCTTATGCCTTTTATTAAATACTGCTATGTGGCAAGTAATGATTTGAAATCGCCCTATTCATAAGCTTCTCAATTTAATTAAGTACTGTAATTTTACATTTTTCCTAAGTAAATAAGTTTTGTTAAACAAAAAAACTTACATAGACCTCGACTTGAATTAAACATAATAAGTTGATTTTCAAGAAAAAGAATGTGCTTCTCTTTTCATGGAAACCGGATAAACGGATGTATCGGTGCTTGATTTTGCTACCGCTTTATGCATAGTTTGAGGGGAACCGAGATTGTTTTGAGATCTAATGTGCGCATTTTAACGTACAATATGTGCAAGAGGTCGTTTCCCACTTCTACAACCCATGACTTCAAGGTCGTAAAGCAACAAACTTAGTAGTTGTTTCAAGGTATATGAAACCAGATAATAAGGACAAAACACCCCACATGACACAAAGAAAGATTGGATGCTAACATCATAGATGAAACACATGTATTGTCGAAAAACACACATAAGATCGTCATACTTTTGGTGCTAAATAAGAGGGTTGTTTATAGATGTTGAGCTACCAGGATCAAGTACCTAGGTGTTTTTTCTTTACCAAATATAGATGACATCTGAGATTATATCAGAGGTTACCTTTGAATCAACGTTATCAAAGACATTGATTCAATTCAAAGGTTAAGGTAGAGTTTGATATAAACCCAAAATTATGGGTGATTTCATTTCTAGTTTTGAACCACATACCTATCATCAGTAAATTCTGGATTCCATTCCTGCAGGGTGCATGTGTGATGATTTTGTTCTAGAAATTCTAGGTGGCGGTGTTAAAAAAGAAATCTAAAAAGTAAACACCAATTTAATGAGCCATAGCCATTCCTTCATCCATATACCTTGAACCAAACACCACCTAAAAAGTTATGTAATCAAAATGTAGCAGCAATGAACATGTGTATCTAATGGTTGAACTGGTTTCATCTTCTGACTTTCATCCTCTTTAATAAGATATTTTGAAAACTAACCTGTTTCAACCCTTTCTTTCCAAATAAAAACATTCAACAACTTCTTACCAGCACATAGAGATGAATATACATATGTAGAGAGAGAGAGAGATAGAGAGAGAGACTGGGAAATAGTGAAAGATGGCAAGTTAATCTTGAGAGCACAATTGAAGGAAAAAAGAACAGCAAACAGTCTGTGTATTTAGCTATGGTTTTAGAATGAACAAGAGAGAAAAAGATCAAATTTTGATCAAACCTATAAAACAACTTGTGAACTATGATCATCATATCCAAACAACAAGAATCTTTCATCTTGTATTATGAATAGGGTCTGATCCTCTTCGAATTCTCCTTTTGTTAGATTCATTTGGGTCAAACATCATTGCAGGTGTTGGTGCTATATTCACAAGTTCTTCAACTGTAACACCTTTTAGCACCCGCGAGTTTCTTGAAAACAATCTTTCACCTCCCCATCTCAAAGCAAGATCGATGCTTCTAACTGCAGAAACCGTCTCAAAATGTGTGGATAAGAACATGATACAAACAATGATCATCATCACTCTGTAACTAGCAATTCCCATAGTTGCAGAGAGATGTGAGTTATGGTGGGTGTGTTTGTTATGAATATGACTGTTACATATATGAAGCAGAGTTTGTCTTTTATGAGATTTGGATGAAAATAAAAGTGGGAAAAGCAAAGAAGTAGATTCACTTCAATGATGTGATAATGATGTGCAATAGAAGCAAAAAAAGAGATGCATATCAAGGGGATGTTCTTTAGTAGACTCTGACAGGTTTGAATGAAAAGTAAGTTGGAAAACAAATCTTGGAATCTTTATAGAATTTATTTCTTATTCTCTCCTATTCACTCTTGATCTCAACTTCCTTTTAAAGTAACTGAAGGGGCATTATGTCACAAGTTTTGTGTGTTTATGCTCGTCGTTTGAAGTTGTAATAACCAGATAATTAAATATTAAACGTCCGTTTTAACAAAAAGTAATTTTGTTTATCGTTAGATAACCAGTTTTGTTTCTTATAACCATTTATTTAAGGATAAAGTATGATTACTAGCAACCATGATTATTTGACTTGTAAATACTTGAATCATCATATGCGACGACTATTTATCAAATCATTAAAAAGATTACAACTACAGATCATGATAATAAAATAATCATATCCAAAACACAAATCCAACCCGAATTATCTAGAGGTGCACATTCAAACCCGATCTGAAAATTATAGTGAAACCAATCCCAATCCGATTCAATCCGCCTGATTGAAATTGGTTTAAGAATATATCCATCGAAACCGGTTAAAACCATAGCGAACCATATTAAAACCGGTTTTAACCAGTTTCTCATCTGAACTGGTCTGTGTTGATCCAGTTTTTCACCTCTACCAACATTCATGTCTTTTTACATTTTGTAAATAGGGCTTCTTTGGACATTCTCTAATGATGTACTACTTTATAACGTACAAATTACGTTGGAGGTAAGCAAATTATTTTATAAAAACATATACAATTACTGTGATAATAATTTGTCAAAAATGTTATAAAAATTTAAATTATGTGAAAAATAAGATGAGGGGTAGGTTGGGTGCAAAAGCTATTGGAGATTGCTACAGATGCAAGAAAGCTATAAAAAGGAAAAGCTGATAGAATAGAAACATCTAACCAAGAGTTTGCTTTATGCCCTCTAGAATTCCAAGCTCTTACATCCATGCATTCATAAGCCAGTCTTGGTATCTTCAGCTCAATTTCTGCTTTATGCTTTTCTTTCTTTCCCTATAACCATTGTTTTGCTCTTTCATACTATTCCAATGTGGGTCCCATTTATATCATGTTTTTGTGAATCACATTCATAAATACAATAAATAAATATGTACAAACTCGATACAAGAAAAGAATCCGGTTGGTGAAAAGGTTGATAGACACAATGGCAGCCCGACACACAACTCAATGCGGGCTGTAACATGTAAATTTTTATGATGATACAATAACTGGTAAGAGTATACTATTGAAGGGTATCATGGGTCGGGATTACTGGTGGTGTGAATGTAGGTGTTGGGGCCGTGGCGGGTCCTGATGCAGTGGTGACATTTGACCCTCTTTGTTGCTCTGCCTGAGTCATGAATGGAACATTGGCTGCCTCTGGTGTTTCAACTTCTGTTATTGTTCATGAAAAGAGTATAACTAAAACTATCTATTTACCAAATCCAGGTAAGGTTGGGTTGACCCAACAGTTAACAGTCCAAAGATTTGTATTTATAAAAAGTTAATGTATTTAATATTACAGTTGACTATATTATTATAATATTATAGATGATTTACTAAAAATGAAAAATTAGGGGTGGCAAAATTGGTGGTCTGGGTAGTGGGTCGAATTGGTGCAGGTCAACACCGATTACTTTCCAAATTTGGTTTTAGAAAAGCTTGGATTGACCCAACGACACCTTCATTTTTCGTTTTTTCAATTTTATAAGTAGTTATTATATCAAATATGATTATCAAGGACTATATTATTTAAGAAAATATAATTTTTTAAAAAAGAGTGATTTGAGGTAAGCATTTGAATACACTCTTGACAACTTAAGACCCATTTGACAATGTTCCCTTTATAGCTAAAACTTTTATTTTACCTATTTGACCCGTTATCAATAAAATGCAACCTAAATCAAACCTCTTTTGTATACATGGGTAGGTTGCAATTGCTTCCTTTAACAAAAGTAGAAAACAAAATATGAATGCACAAATTAGCAAACATCATTGTAGTTTACCTGCACTTGTCTGCAACGTTGCAGTAGACTGAGTGCCCAAACCAGTATGTAGCAAGGAAGAAGAAACTCAGCTGCCCGAACCAGAAAAAGCTGTCAATAATATACAAATCAATCAACTGCATTCCCTAAACATTGTTAATCATGTACAAAAATTTTTATTGGGCATATAAAATGGTTGCGATAATTTCCAGTTACCGCAAAAATGATAGAAGGATCATCGTCATCGGTATCATCATCTCCAATAGTGAGAGAATGCCTCAATAGCAGAAGAGCCATCATCTGGTCAAAAATTGCAAATCAGTTACGTCTGTAAATTCCCAATGATTATTCAAACCTTAAAAGTTTTCCCAACATTTACCACTAAAATCCAATCTTTATCTGATTTTAGTTGAAAGATACTGATGACTTACTATGATAGCAGCTGAGCGACAAAGGGATACACCACTGGCATTGTTGTCTTCATATTCATCATAGTCTGACTCAATAAGGCGTTGCTGTTCAGCAGCTGACATAGCCAATACTCGAGGATCATTCATGTCTAGTGGAGTACCAGGTGTCCAATTTCCACTGCAAGGGAAACGTATTTGGCTGATCATATTGATGTCATTAAGTTATTTTGTAATGATAATAACAGAAAAAACATGCCTGATATCGATGAGGGTGTCATCAGATTGAGGTGGGGGAGCAGTGTAACCAGGTTTATAAGGCTGTAGAATGAAAATTTTTCTAAACGAGTCAGCAATTTATGGATCATGTTACAATAAGAATATTGTTGGGAATGGATTCAAAACCTATGGTTAATATACAGAAAAACTACGCACAAATTACAAATAGTAGTCACTCATAAGAACATGATGTAGATATGAATTATGAAATAACTCAAATCACAAATGCATACATTCTCTAGCGATAGATTGATATCTTGGGAACGGATTCAAAACCTGTGGTTAGTATATAGAAAAACTAAGCACAAATTACAGATGGTAGTCACACACTCAAGCATCATAACATATGTAGATATGAAAATTTAAAATAACTCAAATTACAGATTCATACATTCTATCACAATAGATTGATATCTTGAAATAAAATAAATAAATAAATAAATAATAATAACTAAACATGATGTTCCTTCCTGGTCACAATCGTATCCACTAATCTGGTGCTTTTGGTTTTAACAAACAAGGGAAGTGTTTTGGAAGTAATTCACTACCAACAATATTTCCAAAGAGTATGATGGAAAACTAGCAAAACACGTCTTAAGATAAGTACACACAGTTGAACACAAAAAATTACATACAAAACCTGTTAATAATGGCAAAGTACGACCGCATTCACAGCGGTTTGCACAGGAGAAGATAGGAGTTGGCAGTCAAAACAAGAAGAAAGCAGGCATTGGGATTACCTGATGACAGATTTCACAAATTATGTCTCTTTTCTCATTGCACCATTGCTGAACACATTTCCTATGAGCATACTGCAAATTATGAGAACATTAGTATTAGCAAAATTTATGAAAAAAAAACCCTTAATCACAATATAAAGCTAGCTTACATGGGAGAATAACTCCAGAATCCTATTCTAGTTATGATATAATATTATAATGACAGAAAAGTTGTGGCACAAATTGCCCATAACTTATGCCCACAACAAACAAGTTTATAAAAAAAAAGTCCCTTTAAATAACAATGCATACATACACATCTGACATATACCAATAACAGAAGTATAAATTTTACTAAAGTACTAAACCCCTGTTCAAATAAAAGGAAAATTGCCTTGAGGCTGCCACTGCAAGCACAAGGAACTTCAAGGTTCTTGATGATATCTTCCTCCTGACAGATGCGACATTCAATCGATTGAATCAGTGGCTCTTTTTCACCATAACCATCATATTCTTCATCTTGCTTACTCTCAGCAGGCAACCCAGCCCCCACCACCAGTGGTGCTGCAAGTTGATCAACGCGTAAACTTAGGTGGTCTTCCATCTGCAAAAGGATACCATAATCAAAATCAAATGTATCATAGCTGAAGTTACAAACCCCAAAACCCTAAAAAGGTATGAAATATAAGGTATCAGCCTTTAAACCCTAAGACATGAATTGGGGCCAATTGCATACAAATTACAATGGCAATTGTCAATACACCTAATACTATTATTATCAAAATAACAATCAAACAGCAATCATCGATGAACTTAATTATATAATTTTCATCACTAATAAGGCTTATCAGATGAAGAACAAAGAATTTCAGCTCAAATTCTGGGGATCTGCTGAATATACATACTCGAATTTCTTTTACTTTTTTCAGAATCACAAACACCGACTGAAAAGCTATGAAATTTACATAAATGAACCAAAATCAAAGCAATTGGGAAAGAAAACATTGAAGGTCAAAGAGAGATCAAAACATATAAAGATCATAAGATTGATATGAAATTGAAACAAGATTGAAATTGGATACCTTTGAAGAAGTGATTGACTATGAGAATTTTGAAACAAGTAGTTGATGGGTCAATTCGTGTGTTAGATATTGGGTGCAATAATGAGATCAACTCGGGGGCTATTTTGACGTGGTAACAGATATACGGATATAGTATTGAATAATGATCATTGAATGTTTATAAAAAAAATTTAAAGGTCTTGTTAGTTGTTACCTTCATTAAATTAGTAATATTTACTCATGTTAAGATTTGAATCTTCTATCTAAAAAAAACCAAAACCTCCCACCTTCTCATTAATATTAGACCAAGTGATCATTAGCGAATATATATCTTATTAGTTGATTGTTATGTATTTATTTTTGATAGGGTTGGTGTTATTTTATCTTTTTATTTTAATTAAAAGGTAATTACGTGTGTTAATATTATATTCATTCTCATTAATTTATTTATTTATTTTTATTAAATAATTATATTAATTACCAATAATATTATTTAATTATTTTTAAGATTAAAATATGTTATTAATAAATTAAAAAAGATAACTTTTTATTAATGTTATTCTAAGGAACCAAATTTTATGAATAAGAATTTTTAAAACATCAAACTTTTTAATAATACAAAATATTTTAAAATTGGTGTTTTTAAAAAGTAAAATTTTTATTGACAAAAAATATTTAAATTAATAATTATTATAAGAAGGTTTTTAAAATGACATTATTTGAAACAAAAAATTTATTCTATTTAAAAATAAGGAATATTACAGTCATTTCATATAGAGTAAATTATAAATTTTATCATTTAGATATACAAAAAATTGTAGATCTTGTCCTTAAATTTTGATAAGTATACTGAACGTCATTTATTTAAAAACTTTTCACGTTTATGTCCTTTCTATTAACAAAAGTTAACTTTTTCAGTTAGTTTTTGTAAAAAAATAATTTATGCTTACACTTTAAAAGATGAAATCTATAATTTTCACTAATATTTTATTTTTTTCCTTTTGTTTTTATTTTATTTACTTAACTTTTCTTGAATTTTTTTCTCTTTTCTAATCACTTTTATTATTATAATTTTTTTAAAATGATCACTTGCACTTAACACTTAAAATAAAGAAATGTGTCATTATTAATCTTATATTTTTTTCTTTATGTTTTTTATTTTATTTTATTTTCTTTACTTTTATTTATTTTTAGCCACTTTTTTAAAAAAATCATCATAAATATTTGTAATAATTTAGTTTTATTTTTTTATAACATGTAATTTTATTTATAGATTTTTAATCTTTTATAGTTTTATTTTTATTTGTTCAATTTGTTCATTATCTTTATAATAAATTAATAGAAATTAGACAACTCGATTTTTTTACTTTTTTGTAGTCGTTTAACATTATTTGAGTTAGGCTTTATATTCGAAACTTGTTGGAGAAAGTAAGATTTTGGTTTATGATATGAATTTTTATTTTTTCGTATATAATCAAATGGTTTTCTTAAACATAAATATAGTGCTATAGCTCCTAACTTTAATTTAAAATAAATATATTAAGAGGTTTCTAAACAACTACACGGAGTTTTTAAATAAACAAATCATTTAAATATTTTTTAATTAAATGCACTCTTATTTAAGGTTTTATTTAAACTGTTAAAAATGATTTTTTATCAATGTAAATCAAAATCAAACGAGTTAAAATTAAAAGGAAACCGAACCAAACAACAACTAGAACCAAAACAACACTAGAACCAAACAACAACTAAGGGTTTTGCTTTGGTTTGGTTTCACAATTAAGCTTATTGAACCTTTTACAGAAAAAAAAAATAAAACTCCATGTATTAATCAATGCCTAATTAACATATAGATCAACTTAGAATAATTACAACTAAGTAAAATATAAAAAGTCACATACTAAAACCATAATATCTCTAATAGATTTCTAATATAAAAATAAGCTAAACTGTTTAACATAATTAGAAATTATTATACCAAAAAAGGTAATAAAAAAGTAACAGTAAAATAAAATCGATTATTATTTTAATTTTTATAACATAAACAATAATATTTTGGGCTCTCCAATTTGTTCTCGTATGATTAGAAAGGTAGTCAAGTAATTTTTAAAAACAAAAAATATAATAAATTAAAAATCTATAGATAAAAATATATTTTATAAAAAAAAGATGAAAATATTTAAGTAATAATATTTCAGATAAGTTTATAAATAAAAATTGATTGAAAAAGATAAAGTAAATAAAATAAAAATAAAATGGAAAAAGTAGAGGATTAATCAAAATTACAGATTTAGTCCTTTAAGGGTAATGGTAAAATGGTTCATTCATACAAAACTAACAGAAAAAATTAATTTTAGTTAGTAAAGAAAATTAAAATATGATAAATTTTCAAATAAAGGACGATCAGTGTATTTATCAAAGTTTAAGGACAAAATCCATAACTTTCAACATACTTAAAGGATAAAATTTGTAATTTACTGTTTCTTATATTAAAATATCTTTTATAATTAATAAATAGTAAAATACTATTTGCATCCCTGATATTTATCTATTTTATCTGTTTACATCTCTATTGTTTCAAAACCTTGTTCTTCACACTTAATGTCTATATTTTTAACCATTTGCATCACTAATATTTTTATTACGTAACCACTTGAATTTAAATGATTAACGGTGTTACTCAATTCTATTAACAACCCCCATATCATTGTTTCTTCTATGGGTAATTTTATCATTTTACTTTAATCGCATTCTCATTATTTACATAATTTCATCTATTTCCATTTACAATTATCTTACCATCATTCACCATCATCATCTGAACCATCACCACCACCGCCAATTACGCCCACCAGCTCAACATTTATTACCAACTATCCCCACCAACCACCAAACCTACCCCTACTATTAATCACAACCCACCCCCACCACCATCACCGTACCACCATAATCACAACCCCACCCAATTAACACCACTAACCACCACCTCCAAACCACCGCCGCCATCTCATCCCCTTTTCTCCAAATCTACGAGAGAGAGAAGAGGAGAGGAGAGAGAGAGATGGTGGTGGTGGTGGGTGGTTTCATGTGTTTCTTTAATCACCACCTTCAATCACCACCACCATCTCAGTCCCCTTCTTCAGATCTATGAGAGACAGGAAATGAGAGGGGAGAGAGAGATAGAGTGATGAAGGTGGTGGTGGGTGTTTACATCGTGAGTGACGATGCGTGATGGTGGTAGTGGTGGTTGTGATATAGCGGAGGTGGCAGCGGTGAAGGAGGAATACCATAAAAGAGATAGAGAGAAAAAGAGAGAGAGATAGAGAAAATAGAGAAGAAAGAGGGAGACGATGGTGGTTAGTGGTTATATAGCAAGTGATGGTGGTGGTGGTAGTGGGTGATGGCGGTGATTCTGAACTATAGGGAGGGAGGGAGAGAGAAAGGGAGAGAGAAAAAGAGAGAGAGATAAGAGAGAGAATGGTGGGTGGAAGTAAGGTAAGGTTGATGATGATGATGATGATGATGATGATGATGATGGTGATGATGGTGATAATGACGACGATGATGATGGTGATGATGGTGATGATGGTGATGATGATGGTGACGATGATGGTGATGGTGACGATGATGGTGATGACGACGACGATGATGATGATGGTGCTGATGATGGTGATGATGATGGCGATGATGATGGCGATGATGATGGCGATGATGATGGCGATGATGATGGCGATGATGATGGCGATGATGATGGCGATGATGATGGCGATGATGATGGCGATGATGATGGCGATGATGATGGCGATGATGATGGCGATGATGATGGCGATGATGATGGCGATGATGATGGCGATGACGATGGTGATGATGATGGTGATGTTGATGGCGACGGTGATGGTGATGATGATGGTGATGATGGTGATGGTGATGATGGTGATGATGATGATGGTGATGGTGATGATGGTGATGGTGATGATGGTGATGGTGATGATGATGATGGTGATGATGATGATGGTGATGATGGTGATGGTGATGATGGTGATGGTGATGATGGTGATGGTGATGATGATGATGATGATGTTGTTGATGATGGTGATGATGATGATGACGATGATGGTGATGTTGATGATGATGATGTTGTTGTTAATGATGATGATGATGACGATGATGATGATGATGATGAGGATGATGAGGATGACGATGATGATGATGACGATGATGGCGATAATGATGATGATGATGATGAGGATGATGACGACGATGATGACGACGATGATGATGGTGGTGATAACGACGATGATGATGATGATGATGATGATGTTGGTGATGATGGTGATGATGATGATGTTGGTGATGATTGTGATGACGATGATGGTGATGGTGATGATGATGATGGTGATGATGATGATGATGATGATGATGATGATGATGATGTTAGTCTCATCTAATGTGGGGGTGAATTAGGGTGGGGATGGGTTTTAATAAAGTGAGGATTAAGGGTATTTTTGTCAATTTTCTGAAAACTAACAGTTAAATCTAACGGCGTCAGGTTTGGAATTCAAATGGAGACAAAAACAAAATATCAGGGAGCAAATCAAGGTTTTGAAACTATAGGAACCCAAATGGTAAAATGAAAAAAATATCAGGGATGCAAATGGTAAATTACTCATTAATAAATTTTTATTATATTTAGTTATATTTATTCAATTTATGTAATATACGGGTTTACTAAATCTAGTTCTTAATATTTAGTAGCAATTCTTGGTTTGTCATACTTATTATGCTCTTGGGCGTTGCCACGAGGCCCACGACCATTGTAGAGAGTCAACGTGCGGTCTCCTTTTGGGTAGGATGTGTGTTACAGCTCATTTGGTATGACGAGTAATGTTCATAAGTGATGTCATGGACTAAAGGATTTTGTTAAATTTATATTCATGTCATGCCTTAACGGGTGGTGTGTATGTTAAAAGGAAACATTATATTACCAAGGTTGTGTTATGATTGTCAAATGGTGGCAATAATGAAGGTTTATTTATGAGAAATTTGAAGAAGATTAGACTCTAATATAAATCTCAAAGTGACACTGTATATTGAAATGCATTTAACATCCTAAACGATAAAAAAGATATTACTTTTGATATTGCAGGTTTAAGTGGGTGTTTGGCTCTCCTTTTCAAAAGCCCTTTTTAGCTTTTTAAGGAGGGAAATGACCAAAATGCCCCTTAATAAGTTAAAAATTTAGCTTATTGACTTATTTAAGGGGTATTTTTGTCTTTTTACCCCTTAAATAAATCAAAAGGAGAAAAAAAAAAGGACTCCCAAACACCCCTTAAGTTTGATATTGTGTGACTGTGGTTCTGAGAATTGTAATTACTAATTCTTTAATCGTCATCCATTTCGATTTCCAAGTTTGTTACAGTCCATTCCAATTTTAGTTGAATAATTGAATAATTGTTTGCAATCCGCTTAGATATTATAGGATTACTTTTACTCATTTGAATATTTGAAAACCACACAAGTTTGATTATTATTACTGATGTTTTTAGAAACGGATCGGACAGTGAACTGAATGTTTTACTGGTTTACCGGTCGGACTGGTTATGATAATCGGAGAAAATTATAATTATTTTAATAAATATATGTAGAAAATACTAAAAAATTTAAAACATATATAAAAAAAACCGGTTCTACTGGTCCGACTCTCTGTTCGACCGGTCCAACGCCAAACCGATTTTAAGCATCGAACCAGACCAGTTTGGGATCCCCCTTCAAAACAGGTTGTTACTTTATGTCTTTGAATTATTCTGCTTAGGTGATAGGAATTCCTTTGAATGATTGATTTCGGAATTAGGATTTACTTAATTTGATCGAATATGAAATGATTTAGAAGATATAAATCGTGTAGGACAATGGAAAAGTAAAAAAAGAACTAAAAGATTTAATTGGAGTCTCAAAAAGGGGCAATGTTAAAATACATAAAAAGACAAATAATGATGCTAAAAACAATTGTAATGAACACAATAATTAATGATGAATAAATACAAAATGAAGAACCAACCAATGAGCACACTAATTATGATCAAGCACATGATGAAGAACCAAACAATAAACAAACTAATAATGAATAAACACAAAATGAAGGATGAACAAGCACATGAACATACTAACGATGAACAAACACACAATGAAAAACCAAACAATGAACACACTAATGATAAACATACACAAAATAAAGAATCAAACACTGAACACACTAATGATGAACAAACATTTCTAAATATTTACAATCTTAGTAAATGGGATAATATTTGCTTAAATTTACGATATTAATTAGTAGAAAAAGGTGGCCAATCAAAATTTCCGGTTTTAATTTTCCAAATGATTAGAATTAAAGGACTAATACTTTCTTAATGTGCAAAACCTACCAACTTAAGAAAATGAACAAAATTTATAGTTGTGATTATGTTTTTACGAAAGGAAGTGGTTAATTGGATAACGCTTTTATGTTTTTGTTGTACGTTTTTTTAATATGAATTCATGTAAAAGTAATTTAATAACTACAGTACCGATGATTGGAAGAATATTCAACATAACCTAAAAATATAAAGCTACTAATAGACATATTATCAATATGAGAGCGTATATTAAGTTAGAAACAAGACTGAAGAAAAATAACACAATTAGTAAACAAATTTAAAATCAAATCAATAAAGATATAGAGTACACTAGCTAGAAAATGTGTAAAAATAGTTATGTTCCTTAAAAAGAATCTTGGTAAAAGACTCAAGTAATTTGTGGAAAAATAAGAAAGGAAAACTTTTTTAATAAAATAATGGTAACTTTTTAAGAATGGCTGAGATGATTACTGATATAAGAACATGTTCGTAGAATAAAAAGCAAAGAAATTCATAGTCATTGCTTTAGGCTTAATTTGCAAAATGAACAAATTATATATAAACTAAAACAAAATTTTTAAAATAGCTAAGGAAGGTAAAGGTCATGATGAACAAACGTCTATTATATTACGTTGTTTAGGTCTTTCATTTAATCCAATAAAAGTTGAAGAATTATTCCTTAAATTTTTAAAGGGAGATAATACAACCGGTAAAAAAACTATCTTATGCTATTATTGAACAAATTCATAAAATAGTATTATTGAACAAATTCATAAAATAGGACTTGATTGTAAATAATATTAGAGAACAAAGTTATGATATTGGCTCATGTTTAAAAGGAAAACATCAAGTGTACAAAAAAGATTGTTAGATGTTAATCCTAAAGTATTTTATTTACTTTTAAATTGACTCACTTACAAAATAGTGTATATAATTATATTTATTACAGGTGGCAAAATGGACAGATTAGATTAGATTGAATTGGATTGTTTGCTGGGTCAAGATAAATTGAGGTTAGGACGGATCGATTAAAAAAATGGGTCAACATAGATATGGGTCATAATGGGTTCAAGTTTTTGTTACTTAAATATTCAACAACATATAATCTTTACAAATAACATAAAAAAATCGTTAAACCACTTTTTCAATTAGATAATCTAGGAGTTATTAGTAAAATACTTTCAAAACTCTATTTGCATAATATAATTTAGGAGGCAATTTTTTTCAAGGATTAGAGTGTAATGTGATGTACCAAGTTACTTCAGTTATATATATAGACTATAGATAAAAATTGAGAACAAACGAAAAGTCATAAAATAGGAAAGTCAAATTTATCCATACAACATCAATATATATGAGTTTATAATTATGTAAATTCAAACTGGATACGAGTATATGACAATTATATCTAGGAGTTTAACATTACAACACATAATCATACTGTCATGAAATAATTCACAAGATCAGATAATATTACATTACAACACTCATTCTGTTGATGCAGGAAATAGTTAAATAGCATCACAACACTCATACTGTTGGTGCAAAATATTCTCCTAAGTAGCGCTACTAATATTATCAGACGGCTCCTCATTCAAATTAATGGTTGTATCACAAATGACAGTACATTTCAAAATAATTTCAAAAATAATGCATCAACATAACCAGTATGTTTTTTCCCTAAAAACTTTACAAATACCAAAATGGGGCTATGAGTCTTACATGTTTCCAAAGTGTAACCTATAAAAATAATTTATAAGTTAGACAAAAAATTTTTAAAATTTTCAGAACCTCAGATATAATCAATCCTTAAAATTTTAGTTGTAATATAATCAGCTAATATTACCATAAAATTCTCAATTTTTTTTACTATATATAATTTGTTATAATTATTACAAATTCACTATAAATCAACAAAATTAGCTATTGATATCCAAAAATTTACAAAATTTTATAAAATATTATTTTAGCAGTTTAGATCATTTCATAATTTTCTTGATATCCAAATCCTAACAGATTTCTTTCTGTAAATTTACAATATTCCAAAAATTCATTAAAAATACTTATATATCTCCAAAAATTATGAAATTTATACCATATTTTGAATTTGATTTATCATAGCTTCAGTGAAGTTTTAACGATTTATGGTACTGTTTAAGTATTTCTTTTAATTTTTCCTTTACAGATCACTTAAAAATTCATTTTTCAATCATAATAAGGAAATAAAATACAAAATAATTCCTGGAGATTTTATATCTCAAAGGAGTCATTCTATGATTTTTCCATAATTTTCCCGAATTTATTTGTATTTTTTGAGTATTTTCTTCATTTTTAAATAATTTGTATAAATTATTTTGCTTATGATGTTCTTACTAAAATTTTCAGAATTATAAGTCCATATTTTTCTAAAAATTTTCCAATGTTTATTCCACAATTGCATTTATCTAATATTTTTGCTTATTTTACTTAATATTTATAAGATTTATTCTCATAAATTCTATAATATCCTTTTGTCACAAGTTTTCTGAATTTTTAGTATTTCATTACCGTGTCTTGATGAGAATTAAAGAATTTCAAAGCATTTTAAGATTAGTCTTGGTGTATTTGCACCAAAACTAGTTATATATGTGTTTATAACACATGTGTAACTTTTGATTTCAAGGTATATTAAGAAGATAAAGAAAATAAAACCTTGTGAGTGATGTTACTGCTTTGGAAACCGAGAGAAAGAGTTGTGAAGGTGGTGGTGATCGCGGATAGTGATGGTGATGGAAAAGGTGGTGCTAGGGTGGTGATGTGATGATGGTTACGGGTGGTAATGGTGATGATAGCTATGGGTGGTGATGGTGATGATGGCTACGGGTGGTGATGGTGATGATGGCTACAGGTGGTGATGGTGATAATGGTTAAGGGTGGTGATGGTGGTGCTTGGGAGATAGAGAAGCAAGGTGATGGTCGCGGTTGATGGAGGTTGTGTAGAACCCGAGAGATGTATGGTGTGTGTGTGGTTGTCCTTCGGCCGAGGGTTCTAAATAGGGGAAGGGTTCTAGTCCCTAGGTTAGTGAGGTGTCTAGGTTAGACTTGCTTAGTTGCCTTGCTAGGCTTAGGTTAGGTGTCAAACAACAAGATAGGTTTAGTATCTTGCAAGGTGAGAGTTCTTCAAGGTAGCCTTAGAAATTGCCACCTATTTCTTAGTATGATGATGCTTCATGTGGAGATATATGGCGGTTTGGTGGTTGTGGTAACATTAGCCGAAAGGTGCTAATGATTCCCTTAAATCATTAAGATAAGTTTAAATAAAAGGGTTTAGGTGCATTAGGGTTTGATTTGTTTTGATGTTAAGTTCTTTTAATGTTAGCTTGTGTTATGATATTTGGTTGGATTTAGTTAAACTTTAACTTAATACATACATACTTGTAGGTGTCATAGTTTTTAGATACATATACATAATCTATTACCTATGCATGCATAATACCATATTAAGCTTATATATCTATCTAATGAATGTTATTACTAAAGTTTATATATATCTATACATGCATGCAAACATGCACACGTAAAATATATAGGCATGACATGCATATATATATATGACATAATAATGTAATTTACTAAATAACGTTCGTAATATAAAATTTAAAAATATAAAATCGTCTATCTATTTTAGGGTTGTCACAAAAGACGATTCTGAAGCAATTATTATAACACCCTAAATCTCATATTTTAAAAGGGAAAGGGGGCTAGCAGTTCTTTAATGAAACTTGTGCGACTAAAAGAGTAAATTACCATTTGCATCCCTGACATTTACCCATTTTAACCACTTGTATTCCTGCGGTTTCAAAATTACCATCCACCCCCTGACGTTTCATTTTTATTTCCATTTGAGTACAACACACTAACGTCGTTAGATTTTTTCGATAACTTTTATAAAATGATAAAAATACCCTTATTAATTAAATACAATACCCCCATCCCACCCCACCTTTCTATCTTCTCTATCTCTATCTCCTCTCTCTTCTCCCTTTCTATGTCCACCATCATCTTCTTAACTCTCCTCACCCTCTCCTCCCTCTTCATCACCGGAAAACCAGACATCTCCGCCGACAGGTCCGCCATCCTCGCCTTCCGCTCCGTCGTGGGTGGCAGATCCATCCTCTGGAGCATCTCTCAGCCCTCCACATCTCCGCTGCACACCTCATCTCCTTCGGCAACTTCGCATCCTCAATCAAAATCAACTACGGCCAAATCGTCAACAACCTCCCCCCACCGGCAAAAGCCCTCAACCTAGTCAAATCCATCGGCGCCGACAAGGTCAAGCTCTACCATTCTGACCCTAAAGTCCTCAAAGCTTTCGCTAAAACCAACATCGAGTTCATTATCGGAATCAGCAACGAACACCTACAGAAGCTTTAAGATCCCACCGGAGCACAATCATGGCGTTGGTCAACCTTCAATTAGACTGGAAAGTGACCATCACCACCGCCCACTCACTCGTCGTTTCCCCAATCTGCACTACGACAACATGCTATTTGCCCAAATTGACGCTGAAGAAGATCGTGAAGTAGAAGAAGGGAACTCCGGTGATGCCTGAGAATGACGTGAATGTGTTTGTTTTTGCTCTGTTTAACGTCGGAGAGGAATTATGGGTTGTTTAGGTGCGATGGAACTTCAGTAGATGATTTCGTCAAGGGAGTAGGACTCGTTAGTGACGGAGTTGAAAGGGACGTATTTGGCGGAGAATGGTAGAAGAGGAGAGATTGAGTGGCGGTTGTTGGTGGTGTTGACGGTTGTTGGTGGTGGTGTGGAGGTGCAGTTGACGGTGGTGGGTGTTGATGAACGGTGGTTTTGGTAACGGTGGTTGGGTGGTGGTTGATGGAGTTTTAGGAAGAAGGTGGTTGATGGAGTTTTAGGAAGAAGGTCGTGGTTGGAGTTGAAGCCATGAGAGAGTGTGATAACTAATAAAATGGGTGGTGGTGTAGACTCAGCTGTTGATAAGACCCCAATTTGAGAGATATATATATTAAAGTGATGTGGGTGTGTGTTATAATTTCTTTTGTTTTTTTTATTTTAAGGGGTAGTTTAGTCTTTTCTACAAAGAAGTTAACATAAAAACTGACATAGTTAGTCATTTAAATTCAAATGATTACATAATAAAAATAATAAGGATGCAAATGGTTAAAAATATAAATGTCAGGTATGCAAATCGAGACTTTAAAACTATAGGGATCCAAACGGTTAAAATGAACAAAACTCAAGGATGCAAATGGTAATTTATTCACGACTAAAAATTATTTAAAGGAGGGAAAGATCCCTAGATACCCCTACAGAAAGAAAGGGGACCGCCACCCACATTTCTTTCTTATTGCTTCGATTGTAAGGTTTCTAGAAAGAGAAAGAGCTAGAGCTGAGAGAAAATTGAAAACAAATTAGAGATAGGAACTCAAACATGTCGCGGTTCAAATAGGCGGGGAGCACCATTTAATAGGGTTTATGTTTAGTTACATTTTAGAGATGGTGAGTTTTAGACGTCCTTTTTACATGAATGATAGTTTCTTGGGTCAGTATGCATACTAGCTTGTTCACATTTATGTTATAGGGTTTCTATTTTTCTTCATAATGTTTACACCTTTATGCATGTGTGTGTTAGGGTTTATAATATGATTATGTAAAATAATGTATATGTGTGAATGATTATGGATGATAAACCCTAACAATATGTATCTCTGATCTATTATATGACTACGTGATAAGTGATGATAAAAATAAAAACATAATTGATAGATTAACCTCCTTAAGTTAAACAATGCCCCGTAATTGCGCTACTATCTCCGCAAGTAACTGTAGACCCTATAACTATGAACGAACCTTCGTAAGTAGAATTGGTCCTCGCAACTGAAAGGCTACAAAGGAAAAGCTATGTAAGAGACTAGTCCACATAAGAACCTTAACATCTTTAAAGGGCGTACCTGGTGCTGCAAAGAGCTCCCGCGTTTTCGCAGGGTCCAGGGAGGGTCCGTCTCATTTAAGGAAAGATGTACGCGGTCTTTCCCCCACATTTTGTGGGGAGGCCGTTTCCACGGATCGAACCTGAGACCTTCGGTCCCTTAAGAACAGCTTTTACCGCTACGCCAAGGCCCGCCCTCAACATCTTTGTAACTGGCAAAGTACTGCACTAACTCTTAATTAGAAATTACAAGGCTGGTTACTTATAGGGTGGCTATAATGTTTTTAAGTAATTCTAACTTTCGTAAGTGGTTATAACCTTTGTAATTCATAGTACTTACGTACTAATGAATAGTTTAATTTCCAAGACACATGGCTTATAGAGAGGATTGTACCTCCGTAATTGTACGATTATGTAATAATTTTAGCCTTGTGTTGTAAGTCCTTCGAAGTAATTTTGTTGTAATCAAAAGAGTAGTTTCGATTGAGTATATTAAAATTAAAAGTACACTCCCGTCGCAACTACACTTGCAATCACAATATCACAATCGGACGTATATTTTCAATCAAAAGTATACTTTCAATTGAGTATATGTAGTTTTGATGGTGCTAGTATACATTATAAATAGCATATAGTTATTACCGTTTGATGTGTGTGTGAACGTATACAACTGCATTTTGAGTATCACCTTGTGTTTGTGCTTATTGTTTATCTATAGTGTATTCTCTTTCTTTATTTTTTCATATATCAAGAGCGTTTGAGTGATTACACTCCATATACACATAGACATCGTTTGTGTGTGTATGTGTATTAATATATTTTATGTGTTTGATCTCTGTTAAGGACCTATAAGGTTATGAAATAGTTTAAGCTTTGCTTTATAAGTCTTTCTAAGTGTATTTGTTGTAATTGAAAATGTACTTCTATTGAGTCTATAACAATCAAATTGCAGATTCCCATCAAAACTACATGTACACTTGCCATTGTATTGTTACAATACGTTTGATTGAAAGTGTACTTTTGATTAAGTATTTGTAGTTTCGATGGTGCTAGCATTCACCATAAATAGCTCATAGTTGTTACTATTTCATAAATGTGTCAACCTTACCATATATATTACATTTTGAGTATCTCCTTGTGTTTAGTGTTTATTGTTCATTTATTAATGTATTCTCTTTCTTTTTTTATTCATGTATTATGATAGTTTGAGTGATTATTTTGGTTTCGTGTGTTTGATCCTTGTTTAGGACCTATAAGTTTATGTAATAATTAATGCTTTGTATTGTAAATCTTTCAGTGTTTTTGTTATAATCGAAAGTTTACTTTTAATTGACTCTATAACAATTGAAAGTATACTGCCACTGAAACTACACTTACGATTACATTCTCATAATAGAAAGTATATTTTCAATCGACTATTTGTAGTTTTGATAGTGATAGTGTTCACTATAAGTAGCTCATAGTTATTACTATTTCATGTTTGTGTCAATGATGTGCTCCACATTATACATCTAATACATATTAATTGCACATCAATTATTCCCAAAACTCTTACTAAAAGTGATGAATTGATACCTAAATTTGTTAAATTGTGCTTTTAGGCTTGAAAAAGACCAAGATGGATAAAATAAGGACACAAGAATGAAACTGAAGAAGATGAGCTCAGAAATCCAAGCATGGGCCTTGCGTCATGTCACACCCCAACCTTAACGGCGGAAACGTTAAGATGTGAGGGTTAAGATTGTTCATGCCACACAACGCTAATTTAAAATAACAATATTATTAAAGCTCAATATTCAAGACATACATTTAAGAAATAAAACATGTTCCAAAACATAGGAATTTCAAAGTCAAATGATAATAAATGTATTTTTATTTTAATCTAGGTTCAGTCCTAGATGTAAGCAAGCTAAGTATTATCATTTCCTGAAACATGTTAAAAATAAAAGATCAACATAATGTTGGTGATTTTTCTATTATTTTCATACATAAATATATATAAAACATGTCAATTCATGTCATAGGTTAGTGAATAAAATAACTAGGGATGTATGAACAAATATAACAATCAAACCTTGACATATTACAATACAACAATATTACAATATTAAACGATTAGCTATTACAAGATTAAACAATTAGCTAAGTGTACTTAGATTAACCAAGTAGGCTTGTGCAGGATCGATTACGGGTGGTTTTTTCTCTCAACTCACTGTGAATCAACACTCAGCAAGCAGTCTTATGAAGAGTTGATCATAATATATCAAGTAACAAGCAGTAAGAAAATTTAACACAACAAGTAAATTTTTAAGGTACTTTATATATTGCTTCTCAACTCAAAGGATTACAAGACACTTGGACTCAAATCGCTTGTCTAAAGAGTTACAGGGAGAAGATATATATAATACTACCTACAGCTGGATATACTTTGATACCAGCTGGACACCTCTAACCTTATATCTATACTACAAGACTCTAGGTGAGGTTTTTCAGACATTTTGCCTGAAAGTTGGTAGTCAGGACATGTCCCTGACTTACCTTTTGTCACCAACTAAAGTTGGTAACATGTACTATCATAAAAAGGTGAACAGTAGAATAAAGTATGGTCAACAACATGGCTCTTTAGGAAGATGCCATGTTGTATCAGAGGTCTGCAGCGGACTGTCAGGGACCATACTTTTATCTGCTGGACATAGCAATGTCTTCCGAAGGATAAAGTACTTCGGAAGAATAACTTCTTCCGAAGGCACTTATACTTCGGAAGACTGCTTCTTCCGAGGCTTGGAGTCTTCTTTGTCTTCGGAAGCAGACTTTGTCTTCAGCTCTTTCATCAGACTTTGTCTTCGGAAGTTCAGACTTTGTCTTCAGCTCTTTCATCAGACTTTGTCTTCGGAAGCTCAGACTTTGTCTTCGAAAGCTCTTTCAGACTTTGTCTTCGGAAGCTCTTTCAGACTTTGTCTTCGGAAGCTCTTTCAGACTTTGTCTTCGGAAGCTGTCCTTCAGACTCTCGGAAGATCTCTTCTCAGCTTCGGAAGCCTTTGAATGTAGTACCAAAAATTGACTATGTGAAGCAGTTTTGGTTGCACCAGCCTTATCATGATCCAACAAACTCCCCCTAGGCTGATGCTACCAAAACTTCACTTCTCTCTTCTTCTCAAAGCTCTCAGCACCAAGGAAAGTAAGTGTTTATCAGTGTCTTCATTCTTTCCTGCTGTGGTGCTGAGAATCTTATACAGATCCTTGGTGGACAGAACCTCTACTCTGTCATCTTGGATTATGTGTACCCTCTGTTGTGGCCCTCTGAAAAGAGTTAGTTGATGGGAAGTATAGTCATATTCCCATCGAACTATTGGTTCCAATTCAGGACCTTCCACCATCTGTAGAAAGGCTGTGCCTTTGGTGGTTGATCTTTCCTTGTCTTCTACTCTTTTCAGCTTCAACTCTTCTTCAATCTTGGCTCTTCTACTTCGTTCAGCCAAGTGGAGACCACTGATATGGTTTATGATGTGTGCAGCAGTCTTAGAGTTGGAGGAATTGGAGAATGGCTTCTCTGCAAGCTCAGCAAGGTCGAATCTGCTGAGATGCAATAGAGATGTGGCATTAAGCTGTTGGTTTCACCATTCTCCCTTTCCACAACAAAGTTGTGAGAAGGTTCATCGAACCTCCACTGGATTATAGCATTTCTAGGTCCAGGAGATTGACCAGAAATCCTGTCCTCTTTCCTGGTATCCAGCAGAGTCACCAGTCTTCTTCTTAGTCTCTTCTCCTCAGCATTGAGGATATCGGAGTTGAGACCAAGAAGTCTTGCAGCCTGGCCCAAGGTGTCTCTAGGCAATTCAAGAATTGGCCTAGGGTGAGGGAGCTTGAAGAGTTATCAACATAGGTGATGTTGATAACCTCTCCCTCACAGGAGATACTGCTCAAGGTAGTGCAGTTGATGAGCCTCGTCTTGAACTCCTTTATTTCCTCAAAAGAGAGATGTTGAGGAGGCTGAGGGATGGTCTTGGTTGTTGTTGGGTAGGCTTAGGTTTAGTGGTTTTGGGTTGAGTCTTGGGTTTTAGGATGGGTAGTTTGGGTGGTTGAGGTGATGTGGTAGGCTTGGGTAGAGTTGTGGGTTGAGGGGTGAAGGTTTCATCAGTGGGTTCGGTTTTAATGGGAAAAGGGGTTGGTTCTGGTGAGTGGCTGGGGTGAAGACCATTCCTTTCATCCTCCTATACATCTCCTTCCTTTTTCCCAAACGGATGTCAGCTTTAATTTCACTGACTATCCGCTGGAGTGTCCTTTCGGACATAGGTCCCACCTGTCTACCAGAGAAGCCATGAGCCCGGAGATAGTCTTTCATCCAGGCTTTATCATCAGACTTCTTGGCAGCAGTGACCTCCTTCTCTTCTTCCCTCTCTCCTCTTCACCTTCAACTTCTCCCTAGCAGCCTTCTTCCTTTCCTTCTCCATTTGATCCTGCTCTTTATTGTGGAGCAGCAGGATCATATCATTGTCATGTGGAGACAGTTCAGGAAGACTGAAGCCTCTTGAGAGTAGGAATTTGATCCTATCCTCTCTCAGCTTCAGGGCTGCCTCCCTCTGCTCTTCTTCTTCCTTCTCCAAGGCCAACCTGGCTTCCCTTTCTTGTTGTAGCCTGGTTGACCTCTCCAAAGTCACCAACTCCTCTAGTGGTAGCAGGAGTATCTCCTCATTGACAGCTCCTAGACTGATGAGCTGGTCAATGAGTGTTGTTCTTCTCTTAAGGTTGATTTCTTCCTGATTGGCTGCAGCTGCCTTAGAACTAGCAGCTAGCAGCTTTTCAGTAGGAAACCTACCTTTCTTTTTGGCCTTCTCAATCCTCTCCTCCTCCTGAAGCTCTTCCGCAGTCAATTTCCTCTTTCCTTTGTCTTTAGCAGTGCTTGACTGTGGTGGTTCTTGGATGGAGGGTTGTGATTAAGAGAGAAGTTCAGCTGGTGCTTGGGTTGGAGGAATTTCAGAAGTGTCCTCCCTGCTCACCTCAGATGCTATTTCAGCAATGACATCTGTGATGGTCAGTTCCTCGGACATCTGAAATAAGCCTTCCGCAGCTTCTATTTCGGCCTCGGAAGACTTGTCTTGTTCTTCCGAGGCTTCCATGTAAGCTTCGAAAGCTTCAGCTAGAGCTTCGGAAGATGAGACTGCTGCAAGTTCTGTCCCATCTGTTTCAGTTGCAGGGCCATCAGTCCCCATTTCCCCTTCGAAACTAATCTTAGGTTCCATGAAGACCTTAGGTTGACCAACTTCTTCCACAGTGGTAGAAGGTGCAGTCAGTCTTTGAAGCTCCTCAGCCCCAAAGTATGCAAGTGTGGTGTTAGGGCTGGGCTGTTCTAGGGATGATCTCAATACAAACTTTTTGAAAAGTCTGTAGAGATCTTGAAGCATCCTTGAGTCAATCTCCAGAAAGGATTGAGATGACTCAGGTAGTGTAATGATTTGGGAAGAAATGAGTTGGGTCTGTGGTTCCTCAGATGTTTGTCTCTGAACTTTCTCTCCCTTTTTGGTAGCATCATCTTGAGAGCTAGATGAGCTAGAGGAAGAAGTCATTGAGACCAGAACTGGTACATGCCTAACAGACCTCTCCGTCTGTTTCTCAGCTAGTTTAGCCTTGAGAGAGTTAATCTCAAGTTGCTGAGTCGCAGTCCTTGATTCTAAGATCCTCACCTGTGATTCCAGGTTGGAGACCTTAGAAAGCAAGTACTGAAGTGTTAGTTGAATACTTCCCTCATCTTCATAAGAAGAATCACAGGGAGATGAGATAACATACCTAGTATGCTCACTCTCACCACCAGATGTGGTTTCTTGGCACCCTGGTTTCCTTTGCTCAGAGTCATCTCTTTCAGAGATGTCAATGGGCAAAGTTGCCGTAGACTCAGTCCTAATGATGTTACCACTGTCCTGAGAGCTCAATGAGAGACTCTGAGTAGTGGCAGCTGAGTCTACATGAGTCCCCTCCACATCAGTGGGACTCACCTCAGTAGCTGGCTTCTGATGGGGGCTAGAGACAAGGGATCCCTCTTGGCTCTGTTGATCTTTCAGTGGGTGTTGTAGATCAACTTCATGGCCATGGAGAGATGTAATCTCTTCATCAGTTCGGAGTAAAAGGTAAGTGAAAGAGGGTGGTTAGTCCTACTGACCCGGGACTTAGATCAATGTCTACAGGCATTGAGCCTTTGGTGGGGCTGTCCCTAGAAGGCTGCACAGGGGAGTGTAAAGACTCACCCTGTGGGCTTAAGCTTGGGGTTCGGGCTCAGGGTTTGAGACTGATGAAGCTCAAAACCCTCATTGAGGTCAAATGTGAAGGATGCTGTGACCTCGGACTGAGTGGGAGCCCATGATTCCACTCTAGTCCTTTGGGTGTGAACAGAAGGAGCTTGTTCAATCAGAGTAGATTGAACAAGGGTTCGTTTGGGGCGTCTCTGATATGTAGCTTTGATGGGTAAAGAAGGTTTTGGTATTATGGTGGATGTTGCTGGTGTGGGTTCATCACCTCTGGGGATAACAGGGATGTCACCAGGAGCTATGCGCTCAGTCATCTCTGGAGGTAATGGAGTGTACCAGCCAGTGAAGTTGGTGGACATCTTCTTCAGTATCTTGAAGATGGTAGGCCTCATGTGTGGAACAGGAAGAGCAGCTGCGCAGACAAGCTTGCTTGGTTCCATCTCACAGTTGATTATGTGTTGAAAAAATCGGGGATACATGAAGAATGTATCCCTGCTCAGATTGGCGATTAGGTTGTTCAACACAAATCGTGAGTAGTTGAATCTGAGGCCTCTCACCAACCCATGAACTAGGCATCCTAGTTCATATGGGATTTGATCCCAACCCCCTGATTTGTTGGAGAGGCAATGTAGGACAATGTGCAGCAGGAACTTCCAATGGTAAGAGAAGTTGAACTTGTATACTGTAGACCTGCTGACATCGCCTCCATATCCCATGAGGATATAGGTGCCTTCCAAATCTTCCTTGGGGAACTCAGTAGGAGCCCCATCATCGTGAAGCTCGAGATGCTCCCTGATGAGCTGTTCATTGATGACCAACTCTTGGCCACAAACTCGGGTTCTCAGGACTCGAACCCCATTCAGTACTGCAGTTTCACCGTTGCTCCAAAATTCTGACATATGGTTGGAGTATACGGTGGGGTTAACTGTTAGTGCAGTGAGGTAGGTGGATTCGGTGAGAAAGGTGATGATTTGGGTGAAGTCGGCATCCCTTGACGAGTCAAGTAATGCGACTTGGTTGTGCTGAGGATTTAGCGCCATTGAAGGAAAGGTAAGCTTGAAATTTTGGGTGAATTTGAGGGTTTGACGGTGAAGGGAACAGTTAGGGCTGTAAAGTGGTAAAAGAAGATGAAATTGATCGGTCAAGATTATTTAAAAAGGGATGAATTGTGGTAGTGGTGGTAATAGGGTAACTGTTTGGGGTTACTGTGGGTGGTATGGTGGTTTACTGCGGAGAAATGACAGTGGCGGCAAAGATAATTTTAAATAATCTGACCATCATCAACAAAATCTTTACTTTTTACAGAGTGGGCCCAAAAGATATCCGTTACATATAAAAACCTTTACTTCCGAGGGTAAAACATTTCCGAAGGTAATTTTCTTCCGAAGGTAATTTCTCTTCCGAAGCATGATATTGCTTCCGAAGGTAAAATTGTCCTTTGAAGGCACTTTATCTTCCGAAGCAAGGCATTGCTTCCGAAGGTAAAGTTGTCTTTCCAAATGGAGAGTTGTATAAGTTTCGGAAGTAGATCTGATGTAAGATCAATCGCTTCTTCCGAGACCAAAACTCTTCCGAGAAGAAAATTTCCATTGAGGAATTTGTCTTCGGAAGATATTCAAGAATATCTTCCGAGAGTTAATTCCTCTTCGGAAGGAATTTACACTTGGAATAATTTAAAGATCTTTTGTAACTGAGCTTAAATTGTATTGACACAAGACTTTACATATTAAAAAGGTTTTCAAAAGAGGTAGTTATTCAATGTTTATCATCCCAATTGCTGATATAAGATACTTAAATCTTTGTTCATCAAATGCCTTTGTGAACAAATCAGCATATTGTTCATTTGAGTCAACTTTGATTAACTTTATCAGCTATTTCTCATGAATATCTCTAATGAAATGATACCTGATATCAATGTGTTTTGTCTTGGAGTGCTTTACCAGATTCTCAGTAATGAAGATAGCACTGTTGTTGTCAATATGGATAGGAGTAGTCATGAAGTTGAACCCATAGTCTAACATCTGATTTTGAATCCATAGCAGTTGAGCACAGCAGCTAGCAGCAGCAATGTATTCAGCTTCAGCAGTTGATGTAGAGACACAGGATTGTTTCTTGCATTGCCATGAGATAATCTTTCCACCAAGAAATTGACATCCTCCTGATGTTGATTTCTTGTCAATGTTGCAGCCACCATAGTCACTGTCAGAGTATCCATAGAGATTGAAATCACTATTTCTTGGATACCAGAGACCTAGTTTAGGTGCTCCTTTGAGGTATCTGGGGATTCTCTTTGCAGCATCTAGGTGAGACACCTTTGGAGCAGCCTGATATCTTGCACAAATGCATGTGGCAAACATGATATCTGGTCTACTTGCAGTGAGATACATCAGAGAACCTATAATTGCTCTATACTGATGTTGATCAGTATCCTCCCCCTCAAGGTCAGGGCAAAGATTATGGTTTCTGGGTATGGGTGTCTTGGCTGGTTTACAGTCCTTCATTTCAAATCTTTCTAAGATGTCTGAGACATACTTAGATTGACTTATGAAGAACCCTTCCTTCATCTGTTTCACCTGGATTCCAAGGAAAAAGTCCATTTTTCCCATGGAACTCATCTCAAACTTCTGCTTCATTATGCTTTCAAAGTCCTTGCACATTTGGTCGTTTGAAGAACCAATATGATGTCATCAACATAGACTTGTACAAGCAAAATGTCTTCTCCACTCTTTCTGATGAAAAGAGTCTTGTCAATGGTACCTCTAGTGTATCCATTTTTCAGAAGAAACTAAGACAAGGTCTCATACCACAGCCTAGGTGCTTGGTGCAGCCCATATAGAGCTTTATCCAGTCTGCACACATAGTTGGGGTGCTGTGGGTCTTCAAATCCTGGAGGTTGACACACATAGATTTCCCTATCTATATCCCCATATAGAAAAGCACACTTGACATCAAGTTGGTAGACTGTGAAGTTCTTGGATGCAGCATAAGCAAGGAAGATCCTAACTGCCTCAAGTCTTGCAACAGGTGCAAAGACATCAGTATAATCAATTCCTTCCTCCTGGGTGTACCCTTGAACTACTAGTCCTGCCTTGTTCTTGATAATCAAGCCTCTATCATCTTTCTTGTTCCTGAATACCCATTTTCTGCCTATGGGTACTTGACCAGATGGTAGTGGGCATAGATTCCAGACCTTTTGTCTTCTGAATTGAAGCAGCTCCTCCTGCATCGATTCAACCCAACTACTATCCTTTAAGGCATCTTCTACCTTCTTTGGTTCCATCTGAGACAGGAAGCATGAGTACAAGCAGACATTCCCATGATGAGTTTGTCCTCTTGTTCTCACACCCTCAGAGACATTCCCTATGATGTTCTCAGTTGGATGAGTGTTGTGAATCCTAAGACGAGGAATCACTTCCAATTGCAGAGATAAGTCTAGGTTAGACATATTCTGATCAGGAACTGGATCTCTCTGTCCAACTGCTGTTTCAGAGTCATTCAATGAGGACTGATTGAATGATTGAGAAACATCATCAATGGTTGGTTGTGAAGTAGTATTAACAGTTGCCTGTTCCTTCAGAATACCACTTCCCTCAACCTGGTGTTGTAGTGGATCACCTGAGGAACTTTGAGGTTGATCAAGTGATTCACTTGTTGAAGCTTCACTATTTCTAGAGATAGTTACACTGTCAGATCTGTGAATAGTTGAAGCTTGTTGCCCTTCAGCTCTTGGAGAATTTGGAATAGGTCTGGGAAGCTCATATAGTTGACCTGCATCAGCATCAGCATCACTTTGAGCACCTGTTCCAGCTGAAACATTCTCACAAGATGGTTTAGAATAGTTTGGAAACAATTCTAAATCAAAGATATACTCAGGTCCATTCCCCCTAACACAAGGAGTGTGCTCATTAACAACTATGTTGGATGACTCCTCAAATTGTTGATTCTTGATATTGTATACTCTATAAGCTTTGGAGCTAGAAGAGTATCCAATAAAGATAGCATCATCCGACTTCTCAGCAAACTTTGCCAAGTTGTCCTTTGTGTTAAGTATGGTACACCTGCAGCCAAAGGACCTTAGAAAGCCAATGAACGGTGGCCTCTTGTTCCATAACTCATAGGGGGTTTTCCCATGGGGCTTCACTACAAGAACCCTGTTCTGCACATAGCATGCAGTGCTGACTGCCTCTGCCCAGAAGTTAGAGGCAGCTTTGAATCAGCTAACATGGTCCGAGCAGCCTCAATAAGTGTCCTGTTCCTCCTCTCAGCAACACCGTTTTGTTGAGGAGTTCTGGGAGCACTGTATTGTCTGGCAATCCCTTTTGAGTCACAGAATGAGTCAAGAACGAAGTTCTTAAACTCAGTCCCTTGATCACTTCTAATGATCTTAACCTTGTGATCAATTTGATTTTCTATTTTAAGAATAAAAGATTTTAAAGTTTCAGCAGTTTCATCTTTACTTCTTAAAAAGAATACCCATATAAATCTTGTAAAATCATCAACTATCACAAGGCAGTATGATTTCCTTCCAATGCTCATTATACTTGTGGTCCAAAGAGATCCATGTGCAATAAGTGTAATGGAGTAGTGATAGAGTTAACACATTTGGATTTATGAGATGATCTGTGTTGTTTCCCTTTCAGGCATGCAACACAGTTATCTTTGCAGAAAAATTCCTTTTTAGGCAAACCATGTACCAAGTTATTTTTAGCCAATTTATTCATTTTTTTAAAATTCACATGACACATGCGTTTATGCCATAGTGTTGACTCATCACTATCAGCTTTGGAAAGAAAGCATGATACTTCACCCATAGGAGAAGCATTGTTCATATCTAGCTTGTACATATCCCCTTTCCTGGGAGATCTGAGAAGCACCAATTCCGGAGGAATTGTCATCCCTGGTCTGAGGATAATGCACTCATGTTCTGTGAAAAGCATCTGATGCTTCTGGTCACAGAATTGAGAAACACTTAACAGATTGTGTTCAAGCTGTTTGACAAAGTGAACTTTGTCAATGTTTATTCTGCCATTGGATATACTTCCTCTGCCAGAAATATATCCTCCGGCCTCACCTCCAAATTGGACAGGCCCTCCATCAAAGTTCTGGAATTGTTGAAGGAGAGATCTGTTCCCTGTCATGTGCCTGGAGCATCCACTATCTACAATCCAGATATTGTTGTTCTTGTCAAATGGATGTCCCTGCACATAAGATGAGATGGTTAATTTTGTTTGGAAGCCCAAGCCTTGCAGGTCTTGGGCTCTTCCAAAGATAGTGACATAATTGAAACAAAAGATATGCAATGGGGTTCAATAGAGGTCATTGTTGAAGAAGAGGTTTGGGCTGCAGCATCTTCCTTGATCTTCCAATCCATCCTTTGGTTGATCTTTGAGGATGAGCTTGTTGAAGCTTTTGTAGCATGGTCTTCTTCCGAAGCTTCTCTCTTTTCAGAAGAAGCCTTCACTACCTTTTCTTCCGAAGTAGTCTTCTTCTGAGATGGTTTCAAGGGAGCCTTCTTGTTCTTCCGAACCTTAGAAGGTTTGGCTTCCGAAGCCATTTTCCCTTCGGAAGAAGTAGTTTCTTCCGAAAGCAACTTGGCTTCCGAGACCAACTTTCCCTTTTTCATCATTTGGACCTTTTGAAGTGGTCCAACTGAGAAACCTTCTCTGACTCCTTCTTTTCTAACATTAGTTGCATAATGTGTGCTTGCTGGATTGTAGTAACAATCTTTAGCCATGTGGTTGTGCAGACCACACATTATGCAGGCAATGTTAGTCTTCTGGGAACTTGCAAGTTGCTGTTTCTTGGGTTTCTTCTCTTCATCAGCAACTTTCCCTTTCAACTTCTGATCCTTCAGTAGGACAGGAGTGCTGGTACTACACTCCTTTCCTGAATCAGGAGTACCTACCACTTGAAATCCGGCAGAAATAAAGACACCCTTTTGCTTAGGGTCAAACTTAAGCTTGGACTCTGCAACCTTCTTGGCAGTCCTTCTAGCAGCTTTAGCTCTGCTTCTTCTTGCCATGGTGGTCAGGATTTGATCATCACAGGTGGAGATGGGTGTATCCTCCTGTTTCTCCCCTGTGGAGGCCACTATTTTTACTTCATCCTCTAGTTCCAATGGAGAAGGGTCAGCAGTTGGAACCTCTTGCTCTTCAGTACCACATCTAGGTAGTCTAATAGACTCATAAGAGTGTGGTGGAGCTATTTCACTGGTTCCCAACCCTTCTTTGTTTTGATAAAACATTTTGGAATGAGAGGTTGATGCAAGAATAGTTTGGAAGCTTTGCTCAGCAATAGCTTGCTTCCTGGCCTGAGCCTCAGCTGTGACTAACTAGGCTTGAACTTCAGAAAGTTTGGAGATCAGATCTTTGATTTGAGTCTTATAGTTAGTATTTTCATGTTTTAAAAGAGACACAGTTTTCTCTAACTTATCAATTTTCCTTTGATAGTCAGATTCAGCTCTCTTAAAGTCAGATTTTAGCACATTTAAAGACTCAACCTCAGATCTGATTTCCGAAATGTAATCCTTACACAATTTAACTTTAGCAATACAGGCAGCAGTACAAAGATGTTCATATACCTGATCATCATCTGTTCCGGCCATGAGTGCTTGAGCGGGAGTCACATCCTGTACCATGAAGCTCCAGTCAACTTCCTGAGCAACAGCAGCTGTTTCAGTTGACTTTTCTTCATGCTTTGGAGCAGTGGGATGTGTGGAGGCCTGTGGGGTTCCCGGGTTGTTCTTGGGAGCCTTGCATTCCCTAGCAAAGTGACCAAGTTAGTTGCAGTTGTAACACCTTGCTTTGCTCTTATCAAACCCAAACTTGCTGTTGACTGGGTTTTGAGGGAATTGCCTTCCAGTTCTCTTGAAGAACTTCTTCGCTCTGTAAGTTAAAAGAGCCATCTGCTGGACAATATCCATATACTCCACATCATCTGGACTGAAGCACTCAAGATCATCAAAGCAGTATTGAAAATCACCAGAGTGTCCACTTCTAGAGACAAAGGCACAACTATCCTGAGAAGAGTTGTGTTGAACCTTTTGAGACTTTGGAGTCTCAGGTAGAGTAATGTAAGGTCCGCTGTGTGAGTTGTCAGGGTAACATAGCAACTGATGTTGTGGTTCTATGGTTTCCCTTTCAACCACATGAAGGGCTGAACTCAGTTGGTTATTGGAGTGGTTAGAGGAGTTCTGCATGTTCATCTCCATCTGAAATGCACTTAGGATACCATACAACTCTGTGAGAGAAAGAGTCTTAAGGTCCGAAGTTCTCTTGATGACAACACAGTAGTGAGTCCATAGTTTAGGAAGAGAAGACATGAACTTCCTAACTATGTCTCTGTTCTCAAGAGCTACTCCAATATCCGCCAGAGTATCTACTAGCTCAACATACCTGAAGTATTGTTGAGTCAAGGTCTCACCAGCCTTGAAAGTAAAGTTCTCAAACTGCTGCTTCAAGAGATCTTTCTTGTTCTCTTGGGTTTCCTTGGATCCCTCATACATCAGCTTCAATGCTTCCCATAGATCTTTAGCAGTCTTGCACTTCTTGAAGCGTCTGTAGACGGAGTTGGGGAGAGCAGTTTGGAGACAAGTCATAGCCCTTTGATCTAGCTCTATTCTCTTCCTGTCTTCCTCTGAGTAATCATCAACATCTTTTGGAATGATGCGATTACCAGTGGCAGATGTAGTGCTTGGTATGAAAGGACCATTGACAATGGAGTCCCACATCCTTGAATCTTGACACTTGATAAAGCCTTCCATCCTGATACACCATGTGTCAAAGTCTTCAGGGGTGATCATTGGGGACTTGGTCAAGGTACCAGTTTCCATATCAGCCTTGGAAAGAGCGGCCATTTGAGTGAGCGAATTGTGGTGAGGAGTGAAAAAACAGGTTGATTAGGATGGTAAGATCTCACAATCAAGAGCCTGGAGCTTTGATACCAATTGCAGGATCGATTACGGGTGGTTTTTCTCTCAACTCACTGTGAATCAACACTCAGCAAGCAGTCTTATGAAGAGTTGATCACAATATATCAAGTAACAAGTAGTAAGAAAATTTAACACAGCAAGTAAATTTTCAAGGTACTTTTATATATTGCTTCTCAACTCAAAGGATTACAAGACACTTGGACTCAAATCGATTGTCTAAAGAGTTACAGTGAGAAGATATATATAATACTACCTACAGCCGGATATACTTTGATACCAGCTGGACACCTCTAACCTTATATCTATACTACAAGACTCTAGGTGAGGTCTTTCAGACATTTTGCCTGAAAGTTGGTAGTCAGGACATGTCCCTGACTTACCTTTTGTCACCAACTAAAGTTGGTAACATGTACTATCATAAAAAGGTGAACAGTTGAATAAAGTATGGTCAACGACATGGCTCTTTAGGAAGATGCCATGCTGTATCAGAGGTCTGCAGCGGACTGTCAGGGACCATATTTTTATCTGCTGGACATAGCAATGTCTTTCGAAGGATAAAGTACTTTGGAAGAATAACTTCTTCCGAAGGCACTTATACTTCGGAAGACTGCTTCTTCCGAGGCTTGGAGTCTTCTTTGTCTTCGGAAGCAGACTTTGTCTTCAGCTCTTTCATCAGACTTTGTCTTCGGAAGTTCAGACTTTGTCTTCAGCTCTTTCATCAGACTTTGTCTTTGGAAGCTCAGACTTTGTCTTCGGAAGCTCTTTCAGACTTTGTCTTCGGAAGCTCTTTCAGACTTTGTCTTCGGAAGCTCTTTCAGACTTTGTCTTCGGAAGCTGTCCTTCAGACTCTCGGAAGATCTCTTCTCAGCTTCGGAAGCCTTTGAATGTAGTACCAAAAATTGACTATGTGAAGCAGTTTTGGTTGCACCAGCCTTATCATGATCCAACAGCTTGTCAGGCCCATAAATCTATGACGTTGTCAGGCTAGCAATAGTTAATAATTGTACATATAATAGTCATCACATGTTAATTACTAAAGTTCAACTAACCACCACAAATAAGATGAATTGCCCAAGTGTTTATAAGATTCAAACGACTTTACAAGTGCAAAGATCATAAGGTTAAAATCTTTCACCCTAAAGTGTAAAAATAAATAAAAGGGGTATGGAAAACTCACATGATAATAAAAGATGAACAAATAATAATCCTTGTATATAACGTCGAGGATTCATTAACGTTCACCTAAACGAAACGTCGTATTAAGTTAATCGTGATGATTTTGGTGTTATGTCTATATCCATTTGTCCATAATTTTCATAGATATAGGTTATTATTATCTTGGTAATAATTTAAATAAGAATTTTAATGATTGACACTAAAATTTAAACTTTTATTATCAAATGATCATTATTTACTATTTAATAAAATCGTAATTTTATAGATTCTGAACATTAAACTAATCGTTATAATAAGTGTACATTCTAAGTATGTACACACACACATATATATATATATAACAAATTTATAACTAAATTTATAACAATAAAGAATTCATTATATTAAAGTTATTTAAAAATTAAATGAGATTTATTACAATTTCAAGTTAATAATAAATATTTTATAGGCTTAAATGATTATAAATTCTATAAATTTCAATAAGTGTACACATATGTACATATATATATTAATTTTCTTTATATATACAATTTAAACTTGTAAATATATATTATAAAAATTAAGGATTTATTAATTTGTTATTCTTGGGAATTAAAGAAGATTTCTTTCTTTACGAATCAAAATTAATATTAAATTATGTTTTTATAACAATTTATATAATTCCAAGATAAAGGATTAAAAATTTATTAACCAAATTCTTAAGGAAAATTAAAAGAAAGATAGTTTTATTTGTTTTTTTTCGATTAATAATGATTTTTATATAATTAATAGTAATATTTAAACATTTTTTGAAATTTATCTATTAATAAAACTCTTTTTAAAAAAATAATGACAGGGACTCGGGTTCAAACCCGGGTCCCTGCCAAACCAAACAGAAACCTAACCACCGGCTAAAGCCCTTTAGTGTTTTAAACCCCATTTTAAGTCTTTTAAAATCTTAAATCTGAAAACCACGAATTTCATATAAACCCTAGAATCACAATCTATTAAATTGAATATCAGAATGTTGATGTTAATGGAATTATCCATGGGCTTTTGTTCCCCATGTAAAAACGAATCAAATGATAGTTTGATTACTTGTTAATTCGATAGAAGTCGATAGATACAAGTTCGAACGGGTCGCGATTGTTCTTGATGCAGATGCAATGTATGTGTGTGTGTTTGGTGAAATTAAGAGTTCAGAGAGTTTAGGAAAGTCGATTAGATGGTTTCCCCTCTGTTTATATACCTCAATTGCAACCGATTCGAGTTGAGGGGTTTGATTTACAGTCGGGGGTTACAAATGGATTTTGATTGTGTTAAAGATCGTTTCAATTGTAATTAATCGTACTAATAACTTCGATATGATTAGATGAACGTTTGCGCAGGTTTAATTGCATTATCATTAAGGATTAAGTGTTAAAACGGTTGTGGGTTGTTTGGGGTTCGGTTTCGTGATTAGAAACCCTCAACACACCGATTAAACCCGAACTAAAGTGCCCTTTTCGAGTTCAAAACATACCCACGATCGATTTGGTACCTTTTGGGCTTAAAACCGTAGCTCAATATGGAGTTTTGGGGTGGCTGGAACGTTTGCCGGAAAAACGAGAGGGGAAGAAAGAAAGGGGTTGGGTTTTAAAAATTTACAGCTTTAGTCCCTGTAGTTTAGAATTTGTTTAATTGTCTCCAAAAATTAAGTTTCAGTTTTAGTTAAATTATAGATTGGTCCCTGGAGTTTTAAGGTGTTATTATTTTATGCTCAAAACCTATAATTTACAATTTCTAACTTTTTAAATAATAAAACTTAAATTATTTTGTTTATTTTCATGAATAACTCTTAATAGACTTATTATTATTATTGTTAGTATTATTATTCTTGTTATTATTTTTATTATTATTATTATTATCATCATTAATTACTTAATTATTTAATTATATCAAACTTATAATGATACAAGAAATTACAAATGACTCATCGTATTTGTATTAATAACAAAACAAACCCTTACAAGATATAAAGACGTTTAAAAAAATTACAAAAGGTCACACGTCAAGAGGCATGCTCCCATACCCAGCTTGAAGCACACATCCGTGTCAAATTTAGACACCCCCATCTGTCAATCTGATAGTGCGAACATACTATCCCCCGACAGGAGGCACGAGGCGTGCCCAATAAGGCATGAGCGCGTGCCCAAGGAGGCATGGGCGTGCCCGATGAAGCAGGGGATGTGCCTGACAAATTTTGCACATACGAGCTGACTAACCTCTACGAAATTCATACGAGCACAGGGTCGTGCCCGACACTATGGAAAGCCTATAAATTGTGGCTCATTTACTAATTTAATATAAGCTTTTGGAGTGGTTAAGCTCTGTTGTTTTCTCTTGTTAATCCAGTCTTTGGAAGGCTTGGGAGGTCCATTCAACATATAGAAGAGGCTTGGGATCATTTAAATATCATACATAGTGGATTATTGGTTTGATTGTTCCAACTTATCAAAGATTTCATTACTATATTCTATCCTTGTTATTATATTCAGGCTCATCATGAGCTAAGCTCTTATTATCATCCTAATTGAGTGCAACTAATGTAATTTATGACTAACTAATGGTGTGCTTTATGTTATAGTAATTTAGATAAACTTTTGATTAGTAGCATATACATTTGAACAGAGAGTTACAAACTTATAATTTATAATTATGAAGGTCATATAAGGTTGAAAAACATAGGAAAATTGGTTATCATAGGTTCTAAATATAGCTATTTGGTAACTAAAGGTTCCAACTTTCAATTTGGTAACCACAAGTTCATAGTTATATGTTATTTGTTGTCATAGGTTTCCGTCTACAAGACCCTTAACACCGTTAGGGTCTGTTGACGTGGCGTTCCAATGTGGCAGTAAAATGGTGAATCAATAACTCCATTCACTTAACGTTGTGAATAACTCCATTCTCAAATTCAATAACTCGAGCCCTAACCTACGCAGTGAATCGCAAAACTCCATCACTCCATTCTCAAGTTCAATAACTCCAACTCCATTCTCAGTCAATCGCAAATCACGAAGAATAATGCAAACACCTGATCGCGTTCTCATCATCTTTCATACTGGTGGGAAGTTTCTTGTTGATCCCCCTCAATTAAGGTATGAAGGTGGTAAGGTAACTAAATTAGCTTTAGAATATGACAAACTTTCATACTTTGAGTTAAAAGATTATGCAAAAGAGTATGGGAATTATGAATCCAAACCTCTTAGGTTGTACTGCAAGATACCAAGTGATGGTAGGTTAAAACGATTAGGGACAGATACAGATGTTTTTGAGATGGTAAAAATGATTGATTCCACCTCTAATAGTGTTCTTAAGCTGTATGTTCAAGATGAACCCATAAGAAACTCTGAAGGCCAATCCAGTAATCAGCCCGTTAATCCTTTAGCCCAGCCCATCCCTTTATCCCAACCCACTACCCCTATAGAACAGCCTAGTGTCAACGCAAGTCCCTGTTCAGAATCAAAGAAATTCACCAAAGCTACAGCTAGAAAACAGGTTCTACAACAGCCTGTTAAGGAGAGTCTAGATGCAGAGAGTTTATCCCAACCCACTACCCATATAGAACAGCCTAGTGTCAACGCAAGTCCCTGTTTAGAATCAAAGAAATTCACCAAAGCTACAGCTAGAAAACAGGTTCTACAACAGCCTGTTAAGGAGAGTCTAGATGCAGAGAGTTTATCCCAACCCACTACCCATACAGAACAGCCTAGTGTCAACGCAAGTCCCTGTTTAAAATCAAAGAAATTCACCAAAGCTACAGCTAGAAAACAGGTTCTACAACAGCCTGTTAAGGAGAGTCTAGATGCAGAGAGTTTAGATGCAAAGAGTTTAGATGCAGAGAGTTCAGATGCAGAGAGTTCAGATGCAGAGGATGATGGTGTTAATGATGAAAATAAGTGTGATATGGATGATGATGCATCTGACAAAGATGATGAAGAGTGGAAAGCCTCACTTGCTGCTATTAAACTGGTGAATGAAGAGGATGCTCAATTAAAGAAGAAGATACTTGAGGAATGTCTAAAAAAATATACTGAATCAGATAAAGAATCTTCTAGCAGTTATGAGGATTCTGATGATGAATATAACTCACCTGGAGATAGTGATGATGATGATATTAGAGGGAACAAGTACAAGGTTAAGGTTCCGGTTGTAAATGAGCATACAGAATGGTCTACCTTTAATTGGGTTGTTGGAATTAGGTTCCCTAATAGAGATGCTTTCAAAGAGGCACTTAAAAGGTATGCTATCTCTCATGGTAGAAATGTTTACATTGCTTCAAGTAACAGTAAAATAGGAGGACGTATGAGTGTTAAATGTGTGAAAGGGTGTCCATTCAGTTTGTATTGTTCATATCACACGAGGAAGGACTGTTATATAATTAAGAGTGTGAAAAATAAGCATAACTGTCAAAGAAATATGGAGAGAAATAGGCAACTGTCTGCTAGATTCATTGCTAAAGACTTCTTGCCAGTTTTCAAAGCTAATCCTCTATGGAGTGCAAAAGAAATTATCCAATCTGTTAGGGAAAAACATAAGGTGATAATCTCTAAATGGTTTGCTTATAATGCTAAGAGATGTGCATATAAGATGCTTCATGGGTCAATGAGGGAACACTACAGTTAACTTGGGTCTTACATTGCAGCTCTAAGGGAGGAAAATCCAACATCAACTTTTAAGTTGTTAACTGTCCCACCAGTTGAAGACAATTTGGAAACCTTTCTTCGACTGTTTGTTTGTTTTGATGGGGTTAAAAAGGGCTTTTTGGCTGGTTGCAGGAAATTTTTGTGCCTTGATGGTTGTTTCCTTAAAACCTACTTGGGGGTATGCTGCTTACTGCCATTGGGAGGGATGCCAATGATCAGATGTATCCTGTGGCATGGGCTGTTGTAGAAGGTGAGTGTAATGACAGTTGGATATGGTTCATGCAAGAGCTGCATAGATGCCTAGATGTCAAGGATGATGGACAGGAGTGGACTCTAATCTCTGACCAACAAAAGGTATGAGAAGACATTTAAATTATAAATTTTAAGTGATAATATCTAACCTTTATTTTGTGACAGGGACTAATTAATGCAGTGTCATTGGTTTGGAAAAATGTTGAGCATAGGAACTGTGCAAGGCACATATATGCAAACTGGAACAAGACTTACAAGGGTGAAGAGTTAAAGTTGATTTTTTGGAAGGCATGTAAGGCTTATAATAGGTCTGATTTTGATCTAGCTATGAATGAGATGAAAGACATATCATCAGAAGCAGTGGATGCATTCATGAAACAAGATCCTAAATGTTTTGTAAGGTGTTTTCTAAAGAATAATACTTGTTGTGATGTCATTGTAAATAACATGGCTGAGACTTTTAATGGAACCATAGTTAAGGCTAGATCTAAGCATATAATAGACATGTTAGAGGATATCAGGGTTGCAACAATGGCTAGAATAGCAACTAAGAAGTCTGAAATGCTAGTTAAAGATGTGGTTGTATGTCCAAGGATTCAAAGTAAGCTAGAAAAACAGAAAAAATGGTGTCATAAATGTGAAGTCTTCCCATCATCTGTCAGTGTGTTTCAAGTTAGGGATTTTGATGATGTTTTAGTGGACTTGAGCAAAAGAACATGTACTTGTAGGAGGTAGGACTACACAGGTATGTATTTATCAATATCCAATCCAAAATTAACCTATCTATTTTGATTGTACATGTGGGACTTAACAGATTGTACCTGTATGTGCAGGTATCCCATGCAAGCATGTATGTGCAGTGGCTGGGTTTATCAAAAGCCTTCAGAGGAGTATGTTCATGAATGTTACCTTAAAAAGACATACTTAAAGGCATATGAGTATACAATTCCACCATTACCTAGTAAACGGTATTGGCCTCATGTTGATTACCCTTTAGACCCTCCCCCCATCAAAAGTCAACCTGGTAGACCTAAGAAAAACAGGGAAAAAGATCCCCATGAAAATCCTAAGAAACCAGGTACTTTAACTAGACATGGAATTCAGATGAGATGTAGCAATTGCAAAGAAGTTGGGCATAACATCAGAAAATGTAGTAAACCTAAGGGTCAAAATACATCAACAGCTGCTGCAAAGGGTAAAGCTATTTCAACAGCTGCTGCAAAGGGTCAAGCCTCTAAAAGGACAATGGAGATGTCAAGTCAACCAACACAACAGTCATCTACTTCTAAAAAGCCCAAGGTTATGTCAAGTCAAGCCACCCAAGATTCAAAAGGCTCTAAAAAGGCAAAAGGAAACAATAAGATCAAGAGCAAGGGGCAGTCTTAAAAGATTGTGTTGTGTTATTTTGATGTTGTTAGACGTTGAAGGTTTTATCAAATTGTTTATGTGATTGTGTTATGTTATTTTGATGTTATTTTGATGTTGTTAGACATTGAAGGCATTTATGGTAAAACAATTGCATTTTCACTGATTCAAAACTGCTATTACAGCAACAACAACAACATTATATTCCACTTTTCAACCAAATTGCTAACAAGATTAACCAGTACCAACGTACATTCCAAATTTCAACCAAATTGCTATTACAACAATTGCTAAACCTATAAATGTAAAACAATTGCACTTTGACTGCTTCAGTTGCTTCAACTTCTTGTTCTCTTCTTGCAAGATAATGTTTTTTAACTTCAAATTCTCTAATTCCATAGCTTTGAATTCTTGATCTTTTCTTGACGTAAAATTGGTTAAAAAGTCATCAATTTCTTCTTTCCACATAAAGAACCTGCAGTCTGTATTCTAATCATCAAAAAAGAAAGAAATTCAAGACTCAATCTAAGAAATTCACATATGTAAGTTTGATCATAGAACTCAGCGGAATTTAAAGAACCTGCAGTCTGCATTCTAATTCACCAAAAAAGAAAGAAATGCAGTCTACATACCGGCCATAAGGGACAACCATAGAACTCAGCCCCAACTCGAGAACTTTTAGGTCCAGCAACCTTAACAATTGCAAACAAATCATGGTTGCAATAAACATTGCCTTCTAAATTAATATTAAACCGTTTAGGGTTTTTTGGAATCAGACGTCGAGGAAGATGATGAAGGCATTTTGGGGGGAAAAATTAGGGCTTCGATGAAGGAGAAGAGGGTTTTTTTTATGTTTGTTCGGCATTTAAGTCAAAGAGAGGGAACAGGTTTTTACATGTTGGATGCCACATCACCATTTTACTGCCATGTTGGAACGCCACGTCACCAGACCCTAACGGTGTTAAGGGTCTGGTATTCCAAAACCTATGACAACCAATAACACATAACTCTGAACCTGTAGTTACCAAATTGAAAGTTGGAACCTTTAGTTACCAATAAGCTATATTTGGAACCTATGATAACCAAATTTCCAAAAACATATGAAGTAACTTTTATTCGTGAAATTGGTTTTTATAATAAATTCATGGTTAATGAACTAGAAATGATTATTAGAAATTATATCATCTTAACTTTTTAATTATTTACGGATTCTTTTCTATTAGTTTAAGAAATCTACTTAATTGTTATGGTTTACTAATATTTATAATATGTTAAAAAAGAACTTGATCAACTCTCTTTCTAAAATTAAGTTAGTTTTTCAGAAAAAAAATATTAAAAGGATGCAAAAACATTACCTACATCACTAGGGGCTTGGTGGTTGTTTTGTAAGTTGTCCGTTGCAACTTTCCTTCTCTACGGAGCTAGTTTATGATAACTCTACGCTTCCTGGTATTCATAAATGTTAACATAACTACTTTAATCTATATCTTCAACCATACCATACAATTCATCACAGTTACTAATATAAAATCTAAATTAGTATGATAGCCTTATTTCACTAAATTATTTTCAAAAGTCTCAACCTTTACTTACCATTTATTTATTTAAATTATCATTTAAAAAATAAAAAATTTGGTCACCTCAAATTAAGCTAATAATTTTATTAAATTTAAGCTCATCTGATAGTCAATCATTAAGGTTGTTGAGTAAGCTAAGTGTGTTTACATATTCATACTCGGTTCTTATCATCACTATACCGCGCGACAGGTACACTTGCCTTTTGTGTGTGTTTAGTATAGTATTAGTAAAAACCTTTTAAAACTAAATTTGTGCGAAAATCATTTGTCAAAATATAATATACCATACTCAAACATTATCCAATCTTATTGTGTAACAAGATATCAAAATGAATATCACTCCATTTTGATTATTTTCTTGTGATTCGTGCTTATTACTTATCAGTGTATTCTTTTTGTTTGTTCCTTCAAGTATCAAGAGAACTTTGAGTGATTACACCCCATATAAACACATATTTTGCATGGGTGTGTATGTGTATTGATCTAGTTTTTTTTGTTTGATCCCTGTTTATGACTACAAGGTTATGTAATAGTTTAAGTTTTCTGTTGTGACATTTTTCTAAGTGTTTTTATTGTAATCAAAAGTGTACTTTCATTTGAGTCTATAACAATCGAAGGTACACTCGTGTCGAAACTACACTTGCGATTGCATCAAAAGTGTACTTTCATTTGATGTAGGTGTGAACGATAACAACACATCAGAGTGAGTAAATCTGTATTTAATTTTTCTCCTTATGCTTGATGCTTATGGTTTTTCATTACGATATTATCTTTATATTTTTCTTCATGTATCAAGAGAGATTGAGTGATCACACCTCATATACACACAGATTCTATCAATGCGTGTATGTATATTGATTTGGATTTGTGTGTTTGATCATTGTTTAGGACCTACATTTGGTATCAAACCATTAGGCTCTTGATTATGGTTCATATCCAGGTTTATTGATCAATATTTGTGCTTTCTTTGCAAAATTATAGGTTTATATGATCGATCATTGCATGATCATGGATTTACATGACCCTTGGTGTTCTTGAAGATATTCAAGCGTATGTGCATATTTAGAGTGATTCTTGGTTCTTTCTTCCTAAACAAGTCATGTGCATGATGATGCCAAGCTTGTAGATGGATGTTTTTATCTAGTGTTTCTAATTTTCTGGAGTTTTCTGGGTAATATTCATCCTAGCTTGTTGAAGAAGAAACATTGTAGATTTGAAGATGTTCAATCGAACGTTATAGGGGGCATCAAAACTACTCCATTACATTGAAACTGTTGGTATACCATTACACATGATCTTTTTATGTCATCGAAAGTTCTTATTTTCTATCAAAAATACAATCGCAAGTTCAATTTTTATATTTTCTTATCACAAGTAGACTCAATCAAAAATATGTTTTTAATTCATTATAGTAAGTTCTATACATATTACATTGAAAGGTCTATACTTTTGATAGTGTTCGTTTTATAAAACACTATATTTTTTACAAATCATAATATTTTAGAAAAAAAGTATCAGACCATTATATTTTATATTTTGGTTAACTAATATCACAAGCATATTTTATTATAATAAAATGTATAACAAATTTAATTAAAGCTTATTCGAAATCTTACAGCCTGTGGGTTCCGTACATGTTCAAAAACAATGTGAATGATAGCTTAAAAATATTGCAAAAGATCCTATAACCTTTTTCATTATTTTTATTTATTCAATCAACTCTATGAGTAAGTAATATTAAAAGAAAGAAGATGAATTTCATTTTTCAATCTTCCTTTTCTCTCTCTATAATTTCGTCCATCTCTCTTCTCTTTATCACCTACCACATCATGGGTATTGTTTGCATAACCAATACCACCACCACAATCACACAACCACCATGTACGACGTTAGGTGGCTAAAATGTTGGTTAAGGGTTTTTAAATGGAGATGACGGAAGAGCGACGGCCGCTGCCAGAGCTCCGGCAGCGGCTGCTTTAGCAGATCGACCATTTACCATCGAAATAGATACAATCTTAATATTTGCATGAACAACTTGTCCTATCAGTTTCCATCGCTTATACCTTCAAAGTGGACCATGATCATTCTTGCTTGTCACATTTGTACATTCTGCTTACCCTTTGGTGGTGGCACTTTAACTACAGATCAAAGGAAATAATACATATTATAATATCAGCTGATTATATGTATTTGTATTTGTTTATTTTTTAAAAATTTATATATACACATATTACATATTTTAAACGTTTACTCTAAATAATTATTTGTTTAATATTTTCTACTTAGTATTGTTTAATAATAACAATTAATACCATGGGATTATTGTGATAATTATTTTCTCTAAATAACTAAATAATTATATACACAACATTGATTTACGTCAATACGTTTAAATTATTTTAAATAAATTCATTGATTTACGTTGCTCATTGTGTATGTGATTTAGGATCATACATTGTTGATAATCTTGTAATATTTCTTGTGCAACTAGGTTCAACACTATGACCACACCAAATAGACACGGTCGATGCATGGTTCGAACGTGACATCGACGATGATCTTTTGTCCAATATTTTATTAATACTTTTGGACATTCTTTCTAAAAGTTACAGAATATATCATATTAATAGAAGAATAATTTCATTTTAGCATTTAATTTTAAGCTCATAATGTTATTGTTGTTAAAATAAAGGATGTATTTCGTATTGTAACGATGTATACATTAATAACAACAAAAGCTAAAGATACAATGGTCAACGTAGACAATTTGGCTTGATTATTGGGCTACAAAGGAGTCTTCCAGGGAGATTTTTCTTAACCTGTTTGACTTGAAAACTAATAAAACATGCAACACTAATGAACATGTTTTATGTTATTGGTCGGAATCCTAGTTTGGAAGTGGAGATGATAATGTGATTTGGTAGAGCCTTTAGAACAATTGGAGTTGCAACAATGCGTGGTAATTCTGAATCGAATCCGATGCTCGGGAGACTCTGACAGTTGGATTTGGTTATGTGATAGTTCCGGAAAGTTTTCGGTAAAATCGGCCAAAAAGTCGCTCCACAAGAATGAGAATTTTAATAATAACTTCATAATTAAATGGTATAACTGGATTCCGAAGAACTGAATCATTTTCTGTTAGAGAGCGAAAAAAAATCGTGTTCTAACCAGACACCATTTTAGATGAAATGTACAAATTGGATCTTCTTTTGTTGCTTATGTGGTGAGATTTCGAGATCGGTTGAGTATCTATCTACTTCATGTTATGTGACTACTATTGTTTACCAAAACATTAGCAGCCGTTGCAAATTCCCTATATTTTTGCCCATTGCGTTAGAGATCTATTCACAAAAGTATGGACATGGAAGAAGTTAAAATGAAGACAGTTCGTTGTATTATATTGATGCTTGCTGGTGTATTTGGAAAGTAAAAAAACAAGGTTCTTTTTAGGACAAACGGATGAAATTAAAGAAGATTTTGGAAGATATTATATATCTTGGCTTCCTATGGTTAAAAATAGATCTAATTGAAGATTCAATGGAACGACTATGCTAAATTCACTTTGTGAAAGTATGTAATTTTTTTTTATCTTTTCTTGTTTACATCCCCTACTTTGTTGAGGGCCTTGTTTAATAAAATCAGTCTTTCAAAAAAAACTCTAAACAAGATGAAGTTTAGTATGTTGATGAGATCTACACATTCCATAAGCCCTCAGAAACCAAAGACATACATAAATTTATCACACCGCAGATTCGCGGCTTGAATGAGAGTTAATGTGACAGATTGGTTGATTGGAGTTCTGATACGAATGAAAAAGAGAAACCAGATAAGACAGGAATTTCAAACAATCAAGCTATGTATTCGTTATCCATTATCACATTTATAGCCGTTATAGTCAATCACTAACTAACGGGAGTTAGGATCGTAACTAACATTTGACAATTACACATAAGTCCCTCAATTTCTATTTATTACAATTTGGACAACCATTATTATAAAGCCTAACAATACTTCCCCCGGTGATAAGAGTTCTTGTCCTCAAGAACAAAAATCAAGAAACGTAATCGAAATTCTGCCTCATCTTCCCAAGTGGCCTCTGTAGCAGGAAGTTGGAACCAGTGTACTAAGACTTGTATAGAAACCCGATTACGCTTTTTAATCATTTGACGATTCAATATGGCCCGCGGTTGTAATCGGAAGCGAGGTTCATTCGGAAGAGGAATGATGTGCGAATGGTCACCACGGGCTGCTTTAAGTAATGAAACATGGAAAGTCGGATGGATTTGAGCTGTAGCTGGTAAATCCAGCCTATAAGCAACGTATCCCACCTTCTCAACGATCATAAAAGGTCCAAATAACGAGGACCAAGTTTGTATGTCAATGATGTTTGAGAGAATGCTGAACATATGGATGTAACTTGACGTACACCCAATTGCCCACTTCAAATTGCCTATCAGTGCGATGCATATCGGCGAATTGTTTCATTATATTCCGAGCTTTTTCTAGAGAAGACTTTAAATTGGCTAACTTCAATTGACGTGCCTGAAACAATTCCTCAACTGACGCTACCAAGGAATCATTCGGTATGTACGAAATGTGCAATGAAGGTTTGAGCCCGTAAAGAGCTTCAAATAAGGACAAACCAATGGTCGAATGCCATGTGGTATTATACCACCATTCGGCAAGAGTGAGCCATTTGGACCATAACAACGGTGTGTCCATAACCATAGCCCGTAAGTAAGACTCCAAGCAACGGTTGAGTACCTCCGTTTGGCCCTCAGACTGGGGATGGTAAGCTGAAGAATAGGCCAAAGAAATTCCTTGTAACTTCATAATTCTTTCCAAAATTGGCTTAGGAATAATGAGTCACGATCAGAAACAATTGTCATAGGACAGTCATGTAGTTTGAAAACATGATCAAAGACAGCTTGAGCCACCTGAGATGTTGAATACAGATGAGTAAGACCAATGAAATGGCCATACTTCGTTAAGCGATCAACCACAACCAAGATCACATCGTTACCGTAAGACTTGGGTAAGCCACTAATAAAATCCATAGAAATGTCAGAAAAAATAGATTTAGGAACCGATAAAGGTTGTAGAAGACTTGGAGAAGCAATGCGTTCATACTTGCTTCCTTGGCACACTTAACATTCTTGTATAAAGCGACGGATATGCTGGGCATTCTTTTTCCAATAGAAAAGCTCCTGCAAGCGATGTGTAGAGACTTTGATTCCCAAATGCCCCCCAATTGGCGAAGAATGACAAAGTTGTCACACCCCGACCGACGGCGGAATCATCGGAGCGGACGAGGGAATGATTGATTGTTCATAACACATGATTGCCTAATAGTGGAAATAATATTAAAATCAGATTACAGGATAACATGAATTTAAAAGATACAAATACAGCAGTTAAAGTCACAAATAATAATTGTCTTTTGTTTTGACTAAGTCCAGGTCTTATATGATCAAGTAGAAGTCCACTAGCTTGCTTAACCTGAAATCATATGAGAAAATAAAGTCAGCCAACGAATTAGCTGGTGAGTAATCATAGTTTTGAGTATACATATAGATTGATTGATTGATTGAGAATAATCCAATTCACAAGGTAATATTAAGACTTATAATGCAATAGCAAAACATATAGATAAACCGACACAATAACAACCCCTTGACTTGACACTTGCATATAATAGACTCCACACATACACCATAGATTGACTCCTGCCTCTGGCACAATCACCACTCGTAAGCCATATGGGGTGGGTTATCCAAACCAGTAGATCTACCATTGATACCGGGATTGATTGATTGAATTAGGGTTTTACTGTCGTCCAGTTTATCATAGTATGTTCACATAATTGCAAGTAATAACATAACCTGTCTTGAATTGAACTTAGAATGAAATAACAATAGAATATCATGATTGAATATATTGTATCACATGATTTCCCCCAAATAAGAAATGATATAAAAAGGGGATATGAATACTCACTTGATTGATGTGATTGGGATTTGGACGTGATAGATTAGACACCTACGATTTTCTTATGATTAACCTAAGGAACGGTGCCTCGAATTAGAATAATAGTGATTTTAGAATTTGGGAATGTGATAGGGTTTCCATTTGGTTTTGAATGGTAGTTTAAATTAACTAATTTATTTAATTTGAATGTCTCGAAATAAATAAAATGAATTTATTGAAAATGATTATGTTTAAAATTTAAATTAAACGTATCAATATGCGTAACCGTTTGATTTATTGTTAAAGTGTGGAAAAACAAATAATTAATTTTATTAATTAATTATGTCAATTAATTAAAGTATTTTAATTATTTAAATGACTAAAAGAAATAAAAATGTTTTTGGAATGATTTAAATATAAAACTTTTATATTTAATCATGATTTAAACAATAATAAATATTATTTGAATAAATTAAAAGTAGTACCGCGTCGAATAATAATTTAATAAATTAAATTATTATTAAAAGTTCACTTTTGTTTAAATAATTTTGTATTATTTGTAGTTTTATTTATTTAAAACATTTAATAAAAATAGATAAAATGTTAAAATAAATTTTAGAAAAATAATTTTAGTTGTTTAAAAATTTTAATGTTTGTAAAAACATTTTTATAATTTTTATAAATTTTTCCGGAATTTTTAGAGGCTTAAAAAGCCTTAAAAAAATGAGTGTAGGTGCCCGGGGTCGAACCCGGGACCTTTCGTTTGACATGGGAGCTCGGGACCAGTGAACCAAAGCTCTAATCTGCGGTTAAGAGTGGTTTTTAATTGTTTTATGCTCAATCTCGTTTAAACCCCAATTCCCCAAACCGAATCGAGCCCTAGTTCAAATCGCCCCCAATTGAACATCGAATCGATTTCGATTGCATCTGCAATCATGGGGCTTTCATTCCCCATGTAAAAACGAGTGTATAGATACATTTAATTACTCATATGATGATGGATTGAACATACCCTCTTCGAAGAACAACCCGCGGCTGATGTCGAATCCGTTTGATATGCAAGAGATGATGATAATCAAATTAAATTGATACGAAGCTTTGGATGATGATAGAGACTAAAAACCCTTTGTTAATTTTGAAGATTGAAACCCAGAGATAGGTGTTCGGGTGTGGTGTGTGCCGCGACGAAGGTGATGATCGATGGATGCTCAAACAACGATTATAATCGAATTAAACTTCAGGTAAGCTTCGAATGATGGTATTGATGAAAAGCCCTTTATCAATTTCAACTAAAACCGACTGAAGATGGGTTTTAAAAGGTGTTGCAGGTCGACTGTTTTGGAGGAGTTCGCGGGTGATGTTTGACTTCGTTTTAGATGAAATTGAAAACCGAGTTAGATTAGGATTAGATATATATTCGTTTGTGTAAAGTTAATTTGATTAGTTTAATCTGTAGTGCCCGAATTTAGGGGTGTCGGCCGATGGTGGTGTTTGTGGTTGTGGTGGGGATCGACGGGGAATCAGGGGGGTGGGGGTGGGTTGTTTTCCGAAATTACAAGATTAGCCCCTGTGGTTTATGTTTTTATTATTTTGTGATGAAAGTTTTGTAAACAAGTTTTATAAATGAATTAAGGCCCCCCCCTTTATACTTATAATTTTTGACTTTTAAGTCTTACAATATTATTATTATTTTATTATTATTACTAATATTATTATTATTACTAATATTATTATTATTATTATTATTATTATTATTATTATTATTATTGTTATTATTTTTTATTAATACTATTATTATTATTATTATTATTATTATTATTATTATTATTATTATTTTTTATTCATCTAAAATATGCGATGTTACAGTCTCCCCTGCTTTAGGAAATTTCGTCCCGAAATTTGTTCACGAGGAGGCTGAAACGAAAAGATGAGGATACTGGGATTTCATTTGATCCTCACATTCCCAGGTGAACTCTGGGCCACGTTTAGATTCCCAGCGGACTTTGACAATGGGTATCCTACTACGTTTGAGTTGTTTGACTTCCCGATCCATAATTTCCACAGGTTTCTCAATAAAGTGCATAGATTCATAAATCTGGACTTTGTCGAGCGGAATGTGGAGATTTTCATCGGCAATACATTTCTTGAGATTTGAAACATGAAACGTCGGATGTATATTGCTAAGTTCTTGGGTTAGTTCAAGCTTGTAGGCCACTTTCCTAATTCGCTCAAGCAATTTGAATGGACCCACATAACGAGGTGCTAGTTTCCCTTTCTTTCCAAAGTGAATCACTCCCTTCCAAGGTGATACCTTAAGAAGTACGAGATCTCCGACATTGTATTCTATGGGCTTACGTCTTTTGTCAGCATAATGCTTTTGACGATTTCTAGCAGCGACCAAGTTATCACGGATCTTATGAATTTTGTCTGTTGTTTCTTGTATCAGTTCCGGACCAGTAATCTGTGATTCACCAACTTTAGACCATACAAGGCCTCAATGGTGCCATCTGTTGGTCTGGTAACTGTTATTGTAAGAGTATTCGATCAACGGAAGATGAGAATCCCACGATCCACTGAAATCAATGACACAAGCCCGGAGCATATTCTTGAGGGTTTGTATCGTTCTTTCAGTCTGACCGTCGGTTCACGGATGATAGGCTGTGTTAAGATTCAATTGAGTTTCGAGAGATGATTGGAGACTTTTCCAGAAACGAGACATGAAGCGACCATCATGATCAGGGATAATATCTTTACTTGACAATAGATTGTTTAGGAAGACTACCATCACGTAATCAGGTTTTGATGATAACTCACAATGAAAGTCGATAAATAAGGAATAAATGGTTCAATGTAGCTAGATCAAATCAAAACATGAGAATAAAGGGAAAGAAATCGATTTAAGAATTTAAATGCTCCAAACTAGGAATCAAAATCAACCTAAAACGATCGGGTCTCTTTTCAAGTTCAGAGATCATGCTTTGGCTTGATAGGTCGAAACACTAACATTATTTCACCCTTCAAGTTAATACATGTCTCGTCACTTGATTACAACCGTGGTAAGTTGAAGATCAAGAAATGAGAATAGCCATCAAGGTATGGTTTTCACCCCTAACTTGATGGTGTACTCTCAAGGTATGACCACTAGCTTACCAATCCAAAAAGTTCGATCTGAGGATCTTTAGAAAATAAGACGAGATAACTCACCATTAAGGTAAGGGAAATCACTCCTATCTTAACGATGAATTTTTACAAAAACAAAATATAATAAGATAGACTTCTTCATCAAAATCTAGAATTTCACTTCTACTTTGATGAGGTCGTTTCATTTGACAAAATGCAATCCATAAGAATGATATTATCATCAAGGTATGAATTTCATGTGTATCTTGATGATTGAATTTCATAATAACAAGAAAACAATTGAAGATTGACATTTGTCACCAAAGTGTGGGTTTCAATCCTATTTTGGTGAGATCATGTCATTTGTGAAATGCAAGTTCCAAAGTAAATAATTGAAGTCAGTCCTCGAGATAAGAAAATCACCCCAATCCAGAGGATGAAATTTCATAAAACACATCATTGGAAACCATTTATTGAAATGAATAAAGAATCATCACCAAAATAAGGGAATCACCCCTATTTTGATGAGTTAGAATCATTTAGGAGATATGAGTGTCCTTAGTCATAGGTTGACTTGCAAACTCTTGCATCTCCCACGGTGCAAACGGTTCAAAGTTCGACTTAACAACAAAAGGAAAAACCTCAATTAGAAATTTAGAAATTTTCAAATTACATCAATGTAACAAAGGAAATCACGATTACAAATCTTGAATTACATCATGAAGACGAAATCAAGGACAAGAATTATTCAACACCACATCATTGGTGGCTTGAGCTTGTTGGGTATTGATGTTGAAAGCACGTCCTTGAGCCGTAGGAACTAGGGTGATAAGTTGAGGGCATCGATTGCGAAAATGGTTCGGATCACCACATTGATAGCATGCACGTCCCTGGGTAATTGCAGGAGGATGTTGGTGGACTGGTGCATTAGTTGGAGCTTTAGCAGCACTCCTGCACACGTTGAATGTATGACCCAAACGACCACAGTTTGTGCATTGACGACACTGAATGTTAGCAGGATGGTGATAACTGCAGTTGTTACACTGCGGATAGGGTCCAGCGTATGACTTTTTCATTAGTAATTGGTTGTTTACTGCTGGTTGACGAGTTGGAGGGACTTGATTAATTGGTACAGCAGGGGTAATCATAGTAAAGTTTTGAGAGTTAGCCTTCCTTTTCTTGTTCTTGGAAAGCTCGGGTTGGTCGGTTTTGACGGTTTCGTTAGGAAGTTTATCGGTATTTTTCTTCGATCCTTTCCTGGTTAAGGAACCAGCTTTCACATGATTATCGGTTAACTGTGCAGCCAGCCTGATAGCATCTTCTAGTGTTGAAGGATTCCTTCCTAGCACCGTATCCTGAATCTGCATGGGTAGACCACCAATGTATTTCTCGATGGCTCGGGAGGTAGGGTAGCAAGGTACGGTACCAAAAGGCTCAGTTCGTGGAATCGGTTAGTGTATGCGAGGTTCTCGCCACTGTCTTGGGTTAACTCCCAGAATTCAGCTTCCAGTTTACGGACTTCATTTCTTGGGCAGAACTCTTTAGTCATGAGCTCCTTAACTTCAGTCCATGTTAAGGCTAGAGCAGTTTCAGTTCCACGGGTTCGTTTCTCTCCGTTCCACCAAGTAAGTGCGCGTTTCTGGAGAACACTTGTGGCATATCGGACTTTTAGATTTTCAGGGCATTCACTGTTTAGGAAAGTGTTCTCGATGCTTTCGAACCACTGTAGTAATCCGGTAGCACCTTCAGTTCTACTGAACTTAGTGGGGTTGCAAGAACTGAAGTGCTTGTAAGTACAAGTTTGAGGAGGGTTTGGTGTAGTTGGGTTTTGAACAGTATTGTTGCCTTGGTTCAAATGGGTAAGTAGAGTTGGGATGACCGCAGTAACTTCACGTGCTACAATAGCAGCAAGCTTACGGCCAGAGTTTCTAGACCGTGAACGGATTTGACGAGAAGACATTCTGGAATATCATTTAGATATTTTATGAGAATTGGATAATAGGAGTTATACCACATGAAAACGACAATCGGGAATTTGGCATAATAACAATGAAATGTTCCGTGTGTAATCGTTTGATTCGTAAATCAAAGCGAATACGTTGACTAATCAAAATGTTATGTCCAACACAACCTTATTGAAGACATGCGTACCTATAAAGCAGATACTCATCCCGAGGGTTCCCAGGTAAGGTAGACAGATCCATCGGTTGATTTGGATTTATACGAATACCTTTCCTAGACAGAACACCCCGAGATACAGGTATCCCACTCTTCCAGCATAGCATGTTTCAAGTTGTAAGACACAGACTTTGACGAATTTGAAAACCATGAATAACAATCGAGTTTTGGAGTTTGAAATCACTTAAATTAGGCACACAATGCCTTAGAATATGGTTTAAGATTCGTGTGTACATTGATAAGATTCAAAGTATAGGAAGAATCACATAAGGCATATAATCACATAATCAAGTATAAACATATAAGGCACACAAAATCCTATCTAAGCATGTAAAATACATGAGGGGACTCATGTGTAAAGGTACTTAGTTATAGTCTAGGTCATTCCATTTCTAATAACCTAATTCCCTATAACCTGGCTCTGATACCAATCTGTCACACCCCGACCGACGGCGGAATCATCAGAGCGGACGAGGGAATGATTGATTGTTCATAACACATGATTGTCTAATAGTGGAAATAATATTAAAATCAGATTACAGGATAACATGAATTTAACAGATACAAATACAACAGTTAAAGTCACAAATAATAATTGTCTTTTGTTTTGACTAAGTCCAGGTCTTATATGATCAAGTAGAAGTCCACTAGCTTGCTTAACCTGAAATCATGTGAGAAAATAAAGTCAGCTAACGAATTAGCTGGTGAGTAATCATAGTTTTGAGTATACATATAGATTGATTGATTGATTGAGAATAATCCAATTCACAAGGTAATATTAAGACTTATAATGCAATAGCAAAACATATAGATAAACCGACACAATAACAACTCCTTGACTTGACACTTGCATATAATAGACTCCACACATACACCATAGATTGACTCCTGCCTCTGGCACAATCACCACTCGTAAGCCATATGGGGTGGGTTATCCAAACCAGTAGATCTACCATTGATACCGGATTGATTGATTGAATTAGGGTTTTACTGTCGTCCAGTTTATCATAGTATGTTCACATAATTGCAAGTAATAACATAACCTGTCTTGAATTGAACTTAGAATGAAATAACAATAGAATATCATGATTGAATATATTGTATCACATGATTTCCCCCAAATAAGAAATGATATAAAAAGGGGATATGAATACTCACTTGATTGATGTGATTGGGATTTGGACGTGATAGATTAGACACCTACGATTTCCTTATGATTAACCTAAGGAACGATGCCTCGAATTAGAATAATAGTGATTTTAGAATTTAGGAATGTGATAGGGTTTCCATTTGGTTTTGAATGGTAGTTTAAATTAACTAATTTATTTAATTTGAATGTCTCGAAATAAATAAAATGAATTTATTGAAAATGATTATGTTTAAAATTTAAATTAAACGTATCAATATGCGTAACCGTTTGATTTATTGTTAAAGTGTGGAAAAACAAATAATTAATTTTATTAATTAATTATGTCAATTAATTAAAGTATTTTAATTATTTAAATGACTAAAAGAAATAAAAATGTTTTTGGAATGATTTAAATATAAAACTTTTATATTTAATCATGATTTAAACAATAATAAATATTATTTGAATAAATTAAAAGTAGTACCGCGTCGAATAATAATTTAATAAATTAAATTATTATTAAAAGTTCACTTTTGTTTAAATAATTTTGTATTATTTGTAGTTTTATTTATTTAAAACATTTAATAAAAATAGATAAAATGTTAAAATAAATTTCAGAAAAATAATTTTAGTTGTTTAAAAATTTTAATGTTTGTAAAAACATTTTTTATAATTTTTACAAATTTTTCCGGAATTTTTAGAGGCTTAAAAAGCCTAAAAAAATGAGTGTAGGTGCCCGGGGTCGAACCCGGGACCTTTTGTTTGACATGGGAGCTCGGGACCAGTGAACCAAAGCTCTAATCTGCAGTTAAGAGTGGTTTTTAATTGTTTTATGCTCAATCCCGTTTAAACCCCAATTCCCCAAACCCGAATCGAGCCCTAGTTCAAATCGCCCCCAATTGAACATCGAATCGATTTCGATTGCATCTGCAATCATGGGGCTTTCATTCCCCATGTAAAAACAAGTGTATAGATACATTTAATTACTCATATGATGATGGATTGAACATACCCTCTTCGAAGAACAACCCGCGGCTGATGTCGAATCCGTTTGATATGCAAGAGATGATGATAATCAAATTAAATTGATACGAAGCTTTGGATGATGATAGAGACTAAAAACCCTTTGTTAATTTTGAAGATTGAAACCCAGAGATAGGTGTTCGGGTGTGGTGTGTGCCGCGACGAAGGTGATGATCGATGGATGCTCAAACAACGATTATAATCGAATTAAACTTCAGGTAAGCTTCGAATGATGGTATTGATGAAAAGCCCTTTATCAATTTCAACTAAAATCGACTGAAGATGGGTTTTAAAAGGTGTTGCAGGTCGACGGTTTTGGAGGAGTTCGCGGGTGATGTTTGACTTCGTTTTAGATGAAATTGAAAACCGTGTTAGATTAGGATTAGATATATATTCGTTTGTGTAAAGTTAATTTGATTAGTTTACTCCGTAGTGCCCGAATTTAGGGGGTGTCGGCCGATGGTGGTGTTTGTGGTTGTGGTGGGGATCGACGGGGAATCAGGGGGTGGGGTTGGGTTGTTTTCCGAAATTACAAGATTAGCCCCTGTGGTTTAAGTTTTTATTATTTTGTGATGAAAGTTTTGTAAACAAGTTTTATAAATGACATTAAGCCCCCCCCCCTTTATACTTATAATTTTTGACTTTTAAGTCTTACAATATTATTATTATTTTTATTATTATTACTAATATTATTATTATTACTAATATTATTATTATTATTATTATTGTTATTATTTTTTATTAATACTATTATTATTATTATTTTTTTTTTATTCATCGAAAATATGTGATGTTACAAAAGTTTAAAAATGTCGTTTTGTAATTGAGGGTCATTACCAACTACTAACTTCCCCTTTCTTGTAAACATCGTACCATTCCACCCATATTTATGGATTGATTGACCTTGTTGTAAGGTAGACAAAATAGCTTATAGCTTTGGATCAGTAGACCAACTTTGTTGAACACGAGTCCACAACAATGGGTCTAAAGTTCTCATACTCAACTGAAATAAGGAAGAACCCTCTATGTGTGAGAGAGCATCAGTTGCCTTATTAGTAATACCCTGCTTATAAACAATTTCACCCCAACAACTTAGTTAACCATGTTTGCTGAAGGGGTGTATGAATCTTTTGCTCCAACAAGAATTTGAGACTCTTTTGATCAGTGCGAATGATGAAATGACCTATTATCAAATAATGGTGCCAATGCTTGACAGCCATTAATATGGCTAATAATTCCCGTTCATATACCGATAATGATTGTTGTCTGGGAGATAGGTTTTTACTCAAGAATGCTAAGGGTGTCCCTCTTGCATAAGGACTGCCCCTAACCCAATGCCTGATGCATCAGTTTCTATAACAAAGGGTTTGGTGAAGTTAGGCAATGCAAGAACAGGAGATGATTTCAATTGCTTAGAGCTGCTAAATTCCACTTAAAGGAATCCTTTTTAAGAAGATCCGTAAGTGGTCTAGCAATTGAACCAAAGGACTTGATGAATCTTCTATAGTACCCGGCAAGTCCAAGGAACCCTTGTAAGTGTTTGATGGTAGATGGAGTAGACCAATCAACAGTGGATTGAATTTTAGTGGGATTCGTAGATACTCCTTCCCCTGTGATCACGTGTCCTAAATACTCCACTTTCATGCCAATAAAAGAGCATTTGGAACGTTTGGCCACCAAGGAGTGGGTTCACAGCAATTGTAACACTGCTTCTAGATCCTTAACATGTTGAGCCACACTCTTACTGTACACTAGAATATCATCAAAGAAAACCAATACACAAGTGCACATAAGAGGCTTAAAAGTGGCGTTCATTAAAGCTTGGAATGTGGCAGAGGCATTAGTTAAACCAAAAGGTAGCACTAAAAACTCATAATGCACTTGATAAATACGGAATGCAGTTTTGTAGATGTCAGTTGGATGCATACGTACCTGATGGTAGCCAGAGTGTAAATCCAGCTGAGAAAAGATGATTGAACCACCAAGTTCATCAAGCAACTCTTTAATAAGAGGAATGGGAAAGCCGTTCTTGATCGTAGCTTCATTCAGACGTCTATAGTCAATGCACATACGCCAACTTCCATCTTTCTTTTTAACCAAGACTACAGGGGCTGCAAATGAACTAGTACTCTCCCTTATTATTCCCATATCTAAAAGCTCTTATGTCATAGTTTCAATGACATCCTTCTGTGCAGATTGATAGCGATATGGTTTAAGAGCTATGGGATTAGTACCTTTTTTAAGAACAATGCGGTGATCACAAGGTCTTGATGGAGGTAATGAGTTTGGAATTTGGAATACATCATCATACTTATGCAGTAGGGCCGCTATTTCTGAAGGTAAATCTTCTTCGATGATCTTGGGGCATGTTGTGAGTCTTCATTTTGCTGAGGATGAAGACTAAACAATTGAGCCTGGGCAACCATTCGATCCTGATTTAATAGAATTTGCATCTTTTCAGCAGAGCATAGGGTTATAGGAGTAGATTTAGAACCCTTGAGTGTAATTAAGATTTGATAAATCGTGAATTTCATAATGAGATCCTTGAAATTCCAAGTAATATCATTCAATCCTTATAACCATTGAACACCAAGAATTGAACACCAAGAATTGAACACCAAGAATTGAACACCAAGAACCATATCATAATTGATTAATGGGATGAGGAACATATCCATTTTAAACCAATGCCCTTGCATAGACCATTGGAAATCACCACACATCTTATTACAAGAGAGTGTATTACCATCGGCTACAGTGATTTTGATTGGAGGCATTTCTTTAATTTTGAATTTAAGCTTTTCAGCCAACCCCACATGAAGAAAATTATGAGTCGAACTTCCACAATTATTTCCACTGAAAACAGTTTCTTATTCTTGCACACATGGCCTGGTGTATAATTTTCTTTACACCCAAAGCATTTATCCCTTGCATGCTTCTCGTCAATTTCTTTAGGAGATAATCTCCTTGAATTAAAGGTTTTGGGTTTACTGGAAGGGCCTAGTAGTAAAGGAATATTTGCAGTGTATAGGGGCCAAAGTTTTGGAATAGGTATCTGAAGGTTTTAAGGAATTGAATGAAGAGTTGGTTCGATAAGGTTTGAGATTATAGGTACTATTTTGCATTGGTTTAAGATTCTCATCTTGAATTCTTGCCAACATATAGGCCTCCGGTAAATTCTTAGGCCTTAATAACCTCAACGGGTTGCCAATTTCAGGCTTCACTGCTCTCAAGAACAAACTAGTGGCATACTCATCACAAATTAATACCCTTGTTAGAGCTAAATCAAATTCTTGACATAACTCCTGCAAGTTCCAGTTTGTTGGATGGCAGCTAATGCTCCTATAGCATCGGAGCCTATTAATACTGCAAATCTAGTGGAAATGAATTCTTTGTGCTCCTTCCATGACATACCTTCAATCGATCCTCCTCTCGATTGAACAAATGACTGATGCCACAATAATGCCATATCTTCTAAATGCACTATAGCATATTGTACCTTCGCATTCTCCGGAGTGCCATCGATTACCAAGAAATGCTCGACCTTACAAAGCCATCCTTGCACGTTCGTATCATTAAATTTGGAAACTCCATCTTTGTCAACCTATTACGACTGCTACGGTACACACCAGCATCACTTTCTTCTTCATTGTTCGATCCTGATGGAATCAATGAGCTTTTACTGAGTAATTGCAGGTTCTTGAGGATCTCCACCATTTGATTCGAGTTTTCCACCATTTGATTCTTCACAGCTTGTAATTCTTCTGAATTCTTCATTGTTGCTGCTCGAATTGACTCCAACTCCGTAAGATTAAGACCAGTGGCGGTCTCCAATCGAAGTAAGATCGATTCGTGCTCCTGTACCTTATGCTCCAAGGATTGATTCCGATTTGTTGCCATTGTTATTCGATTTGATCTTGATACGAATGAAAAAGAGAAACCAGAGAAGAGAGGAATTTCAAACAATCAAGCTACGTATTTGTTATCCATTATCACATTTATAGCCGTTACAGTCAATCACTAACTGACAGTAGTTAGGATCGTAACTAACATTTGACAATTACACATAAGTCCCTCAGTTTCTATTTATTACAATTTGGACACCCATTATTATAAAAGCCTAACAAGTTCGAACAAAGTTAGCACCCAGAGAAGTTCCCCTAAGTGCACTTTAATCAGTTGGAATTACTACCATGCTCATAGATACAAAGATCTGTTTTATGTTTTTATCCGGCTTGTATCATAAATATATGACCATCAGGGGTATCATATGTATGTTGTTACAATTAACATCATCTTAGTTAATATCATTCGTGATGGATGATGAATTCATGACTTATATTTTGTATATGCTCTTAAAGTAGCGTTTGATTATATTCTATATCTAAAATAACTGAAAACGTATGGATTAACCGTATGATATTTGATATGGTGAATGGTCGCATATGTGGTTTTCAACAGATTTGATTTTATAAAAATGAGGCTGTTATTTTTCTTTCGACAATGAGATGTTTACATGTCTGTCGTCTATTAACACTGAATCTTCATTTGATAAACAAATAGTTTGTTGTGAACATCACTTGTGATTTATTTGCTCCAAAAGCCTTAGCCACGTGATTTGGGCCCTACGTCATCTCATTGATGTTATAAGAGCCTCAAGTCTTGTACTAAAAGGAAAAATCTAAACAATAGCTCCATTTTCAAATCTAAGATCAATAGATAACCATTTTCACAAAAAATATATACAAATATATAAATATCGTTGTAGTTTGAGTGACATAGACAATAAGCGTGTAAGAAGCTATTTTTTTATAAAATTTTAAAGATCAAGTTGTTAAAAACTTCACTCGAATCAAGTAAGTTATCTCTCAAGTTCAAACTTAGAAGTCTAATTTTGATATTCACACTCACAATTTATTATTTATATTTATATGACATTGTATGATATATAGTTACCTATAAATATATTGACCTAAAAGATACTATTATATCATTTAAAAAGGAGGGTGAAAGAAACAGTCGCTTCTTCCATGTTTGTGATTTGGCCACGGAACTTATTGGAGTTTGCACTTTGCCCCCTGTCCCGTCTATTTCTATTGAAACAGAAGGGGGTTTCTTGTGTTTCGTATGTTTATTTTTTTGGGTGTGTTTCGGAGGTGGCAAAGGCGACGATGACGGTAGTGATTTCATCACATGTTCTTCTATGTGCCGGTGGTGGTGGGATCTACCACCGCTCGGTCTCCCCTCTACCGTCGAGGTGGAGGAGGCGACTGTTTCCTAGCCATGTTCGGTTACGCCGGTGGTCGGAAGGTGATGGTGGGCTCCGCTGTCGCTCCACCTCCCATCTCTGGTCGAGGTGGTGGTGGGCTCTGCCGTTTGGTCTACCGGCGGTATGCCTTGGAATCGGTGATGGTCTCTCTACCGGAGGGAGCTGAACGGTCTTCGCCGGCCGTGGGTGGCGTCTGTGTTGATTTTTTACCGCGTTTGTGACGGTGGTGATGACGGCAGGATCAATTGTCAGTCGGTCATCCTTCTGTTGTTCGGTAGACCACGCGATGGGCCTCTTGGGTCTGACCGTCTGAGCGATGACGACAATGGTGGTTCAACCATTATTGGTGCCCCTTTCTTTCGTCTCACTCAGAAACCCATTTTAGGGTTTTTAGATGTACAGTGCGCCCTGTCAACGGTTATGGTGCGACCACCGTTGTCGTCCATTAGTTGTTGTACCCCGATTGATGCTGTGGCCATGCCGGTGTCCCATCCCCTTTGTCTGGTTCTTGGTTTGCATATCTATGGTTCTCCATCATGGGTTACCACTCACAGTGTTTTTGTGATTCTTGTTGTATAACCGGCTTATGCATGTCGTTGGGTATGTGTAATTGATCGATGGAATGTGTCGATGATGATGAGGACCACCTCATTTAAGACTTGGATTTGGCTCAATGTTCATCACCGGTTCCTTTGTTCTTTTTTTGGCTTGTTACTAATGTGTTCCGAGGGCTGTGAAGAGGTGTAAGAGTTGTTTCGGTTGATTAGGCATGACTACAGCTGAAGCTTCTTGCTCAAACCTCAACTTTAATTGGAGCTATTTTTAATTAAACAAGACGAACTAGAAGAGTCGAGCTCTTCATCATCTTTTTGTTAGCTCGTTAGTTTAGTGTGACAACATACATTTGCTTTGATATATTTATGTTCACTAATCAATTTTTCGTATCAATTAGAGAAATACAATACACATAACAAGATCAATTAAACTGTCTTAACAAGATATTACAAAAACATCAACATAATTATAATATAATCACATCAAATCTTAGCCATCTCCTTCCTCAACGCGTTCGCCCTAACCAAACTCCCAATCGTATTAACCGCAAGCTTCAGATCATCCAACGGGTTCCCCGGCACCACCGTCTTGTACAAATAGCTATCGAACGTCATCTTCTGCACGTACTCATCCGCACACATCTCCACAAACGCCTCCCGAGCTGGATTCGACCGATAAAACACCTTTTGCAAGATATCCAACACCTTGTACGTTGGCCAATATGTTTTATCCCACTTTTGTAGGTAAACCCTCAAGTCACTTTCATCCACCATTCGTGCTCCGTTCTCCGAACCCTCGACGATCGCCTCGGCGCACATCCGCCCGCTCTTCGCCGCGAAATAAATCCCCTCCCCCGAGCATTTTGTCACGTACCCCGCCGCGTCCCCGACGAGCGCCACACGGCCTGAGAGCCTTCGGGGCCGTGGGTGCTCGGGGATCGGGTGGGCCTCCACTCGAATAATCTTGCCCCCGAGAATCTTATCTCGGGCGCGCAGCCGAGTGGCGAGTTGAAACTTTTTAATATCGGGTTTATGTGTGACCGTGCCCGTCCCCACGGCCACGTGGTCACACTTCGGGAACACCCACCCGTAAAAATCGGGCGACACGTCATCCCCGACGTACATCTCCGCGAGATTCTCGTAATACCGCATCTTGTCGTCGGGGATTTTAATACGCTCTTGAAACGCTATTGCGTAGTCATAGTCTCCCGCGTCCATAGACTTAGCGACGCGGGAGTTGGCTCCGTCGGCGCCGATCACCGCATCGACCTCGACGGAGACCTTTTTACCAGACGATCCAGCTTTCCCATCGTACTCATTGTAATGAATCACATACGGTGCATATTTATCAGTCGGTTTATCCATTTTCACAAAGAGCCCGTTGACCACGGTGGCTCCGGCGCCGGCGGCGCGGTCACGGAGGTAAGCATCAAGCACCTCACGGCGGACCATTCCGATGTATTCATGAGGTTTAAGGGTTTGACCGATGTCCACCGCCACATTCGACGGAGAAATCATCTTCATCTTGGTGACACGGCGGTCAATGATGTCCAACGGGAGGTCAAATTCGCCGACCATACAGAGTGGAATCGCGCCGCCGCAGGGCTTCGCGTTGTCCATTTTGCGTTCGATGAGGATGGTTTCGACGCCGCCTTTGGCTAGGGTTTCGGCGGCTGCTCCGCCGGCGGGGCCTCCGCCGATGACGGCGACGCGGAGGTTGCGGCCGGTGATTTTGGGGCTGGACTTTCCGGCGACGACGTGGAGACGGCGGTAGTGGAGGTGATTGGATGAAAGGGGTTTGGAGAGGACGGTGGTGGGATGGTGGTTTTCCGGTGAGGATTGGCGGAGGCCGATGAAGGATTTGAGGGCGACGGAGGCCATCGTGGTGGTTTACGGTGGTGGTGGTTGCGGTGGTGGTTGTGGTGGTTGCGGTGGTGGTTGTGGTGGTTGCGGTGGTGGTTGTGGTGGACTCGAGTGAAGTGGTGATTTTGTAAGATAGAAAAGGATATGATTTTAGATATTGTGGTGTTGGAGACCGTAGGATTTGAGGGAGTGGAGGGTTGGGATTTGTTGTGGATAATGGGAGAAATATGCTTTATTTTTTCACGGAAATTAATACATAATGTTAATTCTAAAAGAATAAATCATATGTTAGATATTACTAACATCTATAATGATATATAATTGTTATGAAAATCGGACTGGACTGGGACAGGTTGAATCGGAAATGGGACTGTAATTCAGTCCGGTTCAGTCGCTGAACCAGAGGTCGAATCTGTTAAACTGTTTTTTTATATTTTTAATTATTTAGTAATTTTTCTATATATATTCTATAAATAATTATAATTTTATCTGATTTTTATATCTGGTACGACCAGCGAATTAACAAGGCATACAGCTCACTGCCTGATTCCGTTTCTGAAAACAATTTGTTTTATAATTGTTTTAAAAACAAAAATTGGTGTTACAAATCTGCAGCAATCGTTGTGTTTGGGTCTTTGGGGGTGTCGGATTAAACTTGTTATAAATTTTAATAAAAACATTCGAGATGCTCATAGAATGGGGTAGTTTTCATTCTTATTAGCAGATAATTATTATTAATACAAAATCTTAAATTATTAGAAGTTGCTCCTAAATAACTTAAGAGTGGTGTGGAAAGAGCCACGTAGCCGAGGTACTTTCAGTAGGTTTGGTGTGTTGTCATTTTATGGCTACGATTTTATAATATTTTAATATTTATTACGTCTTTCTAGACCAGTATTCATCTAGATTTTTAAGACAAAACTAGTTCTATTATCCGTGGTGGGTTGCGGTGTTGAAGTACGCAACATGATAACTTGTAAACTACAATTGATCCGGCTCGCTTTTGAACGAAATTTATATTGAAACATAGACTAACTAAAAACGTATATTTGAACTGGCTCACTTTATAACAAAATTTATATTAAAACGTAGATGCACTAAACGTGATAAGGTATAAACTACAACCGATCAACTTCTTTCCAAACTTTCAAACATAGACCGACTGAAATTTATACCGAAACTTATACAAAATATGAATGTAATTTTTAAGTAATTGTACTATAGTAAACCCGATATAAGTTTTAAAAAGTTTTAGAGAGTGAAAGTGTAAAGATTGCAAGTAAGGCGTACGAAAAAATAGACAAATAAACGTTTTAAATTTGGCCCCAGTCGCTTCCGATTACGTTCGAACAAAAGTGCAAATGCAAGCAATTAATTTTAGCTAAAGTTTTATAGAGCTAACCCGAAAGAAACTTAATGGGATGAAAATGCAACAGAAAAAAAAATCTTTAAAAGTAAAACTTATTAAAGAAAAAAGAGTAAATTGCCATTTTCGTCCCTGCGGTTTGGTGAAAATTGTCACTTTCATCCAATAGTTTATTTTTTTCGCATCTGGGTCCTTGTGGTTTACAAATCTTGTCATATTCATCCAGTTCGTTAACTCCATCCAACATTCTCCGTTAAATGAAGGGTATATTGGTCATTTTACATATATGTTTTATTTTTCTATTTTTTTAAACTCCATTTAATATATCCCCTTTAAATAAATTGCTATTTTAGTCCCTGTGGTTTGGAAATGTTTGTCAATTCAGTCCAAAAATCCCTCCACCTTGGCATAAAACACCATATTACCATCACCCGTGATGGAACCACCATGTAGATGTAGGGTACAAATAACCCACACAAGACCGGGTACCCGAACCCGAAAGCTCGGCCCATGTAGGCGGAACGGGTAAGCCAGCAGACATGTGCCCCACATTTAATTACATCGGAATCACCCCAATCATAACTGATAATCAGGAACGGTCGGAGAATATAAAGGAAATGGATTTGTCAGGAAATAATCCCTGTAAATCAGCACACGATTGCAGCAGGCAAACACTATAATACTAGGTAAGGAGGATCGAGTTCCTCACAAAAGAATACACACAAAGCTCCCCCTTAATTATCCCTATCACATATTTCTATCCCACCAATACTTACTCTCACGCCGGAGGGTCGTTCCAGGGATATTTCCCCCTTGGAACGCCTTAACTGGTGTTGTTTTCATTGTGCGTAGGTGTGAAGCTTCGGAGAGCATCGGTAATCGAAGTTCAACAAGACCGGAACCATCTAGAGTTGGACCTCGTATTTACACACACACCACCACCACGCCGCAAAACCACCACCACTCCATCAGAACAACCAAATCATCACCACCACCCTATCATAAAACCACCAACACCACACCAGACGGGCACCACCACCACACATTAGATCTCCACCACCACACATTAGATCTCCACCATCACACACTAGATCACCACCACCATGTAGACCCTAGAAACAAACCGTTAATCTCGAACTTATAACAAACCCCTTCGAAAACGTATATGGAACCCTTGAAAACGAGTATTGTAGAGGTATTAGTAGGGTTTGATATGTATTTTCGAAGTGGTATGTTACAAGTCCAATATTGATTGTCGATTTTTAGGGTTTACATGGTAGCGACGATCCAATGTGCGTGGTGGTGGTGGGCGCTCTGGTGTGGTGTTGGTGGCTTTGTGATGGGGCGGTGGTGGTGGTTCGGTGGTTCTGGTGACGGGTAGTGGTGTGGTGGTTATTTTTGGACTAATTGGCAAATACGCTCAAACCACAGGGACTAAAATAACAACGTATTAAAGAGTATATATTAAATCAGGTTCAAAAAAAGAAAAATAAAACATATATGTAAAATGACCAATATACCCCTCATTTAACGGAAATTTTGGATGGAGTTAACGGACTGGATGAATATGACAAGATTTGTAAACCACAGGGACCCAGATGCGAAAAAACAAACTATTGGATTAAAGTGGCAATTTTCACCAAACCACAGGGACGAAAATGGCAATTTACTCAAGAAAAAATATAAGAACTTTAGGATTCAAACCCATGCCAATATGCCATCTGCGCTATAACACATGGCTTTATCCATCGGCGCTAGACCAAATTAGTTGTTTATTGCAAACAGCCATGTATATATAGACAAAATAAATGCGGCTAAACCAAAAAAAAGTATTTGTAGCAACCAATAGGCAGATGACAAGTGATAAGGCCGGTGACGATACACCGACATTTGCTTTTTAAGTGTAAGACCCGATATTTTCCTCGAAGCCGACGAAAGAAAAAAAGAAATAAAGTCCAAAGTCGGGAGATCAAACTTGCCACACGGGAGAAATTTCGTAAAAATAGGGGATTAAGGGGGGAGGGCAGCCACATCCTCCCCACTCTTGTGAAAACTCAGCAAAAAGAGAAAGAAGAGAGAAAAGAGAGAAAAAAGGTTGGTTCGGGTGGATCCGAGCACGAAAATCGTCGGGTAGCGAGTCAACACGAAGCCCTTCTTCTTCTTGTAGTTTGTGTGAGTTCTAGGACCCCTATTTTACTCGTTTTCAACTAATTTGGGGCTGAACACATAGTAAACCCGTTTTTATATGTGTGTGTGTGTGTGTGTTTGACCCATTTGGGTGTGATTGTGTTTGATGCGTTTGGAGTATGTTCTTGGGCTTGTGTGTGCTTGAATGGTGTTGTAGTATGCATTCCTAAGGTTTAGGGTGGTTGATGTGGGCTTAGAATGGGTTTGGATGAGCTTGGAGGTCGAAAATGGCAGATTGGGTTCGGGATGAACTACATTCTGCATCAGTTAGGGCTAGGCGACCGACTGGAGGCCATATGGCCGACTGGAGGCGATTAGGGTTCAGTCGCACGATTGAGGTTCAGTTGCACGACTGGGGGTCCAGTTGCATGGGGAATCATGCGACTAAGAGCCCAGTCGCATAGGTGCTCATCCGCATGAGGTCCATTCGCATGAGGTCCATTCGCATGAGGTCCATTCGCATAGTGTTTATTTCGCACGATTTAGAGTCCATTCGCACGAATAGGTGTTCATCCGCATTGTGTTCATCCGCATAGGTCCATTCATATGATGTTTAGTCGCATGGAGGCCATGCGACTGAAGGGTGCCCATACGCCCAAATAGGGCTGTTGTACCAGAGGAGAAGCATAATTTAATTACTGAATTTTGGGGGAAAGTGTAGATGTAAGTTGTGACGTGAAAGTTCCCATAAGTACGTGTAAGATGACCATTGGGATCTTAGAGGGTATGTTGGGCATGACGAGGTTGCATGTTTATGCATGATGTATGTTATGAATGTATGATGATGCCCTGTATGATGATGCTATAATGTATGTTGATGTTCCTTATTATGTCGTATGTTTATCTTTCCATGGCTTTACGTGTTAAGTTAATGAATGAATGATAAGTATTATGTAACGTAAAGTGGAAGATAATGAAAGCGAAACGTAATGAAAGAATGCATGCATTAACGAATGAAAGAATGAATGTAAGAAAGGCTTGCAAGCAAATGTATGGAGATTCATACCCAATGAAGGGTGTTAGCTCAATCGTGTGCGGGTTAGCTACCCCAGAAGGATGTACACTGGGGTCCAATCCTTGTGATTGACCATATGTATGGGATCCTTGCCGCTTGCCCTAGGTACTGGAGTCAGCTTCGTGCACAATATTCGAGGTCTATGAAAGACCTCAGGCCCAGTAACCAGCTTCGTGCACAGTGTTCGGGGTATAGCACATGGCATTGATCCGTAATGAAAGAGAAAGATAAGTGGTGAATGTACTTGCCCTATGTACTGGAGTCAGCTTCGTGCACAATGTTCGAGGTCTATGAAAGACCTCAGGCCCAGTAACCAGCTTCGTGCACAATGTTCGGAGTATTATACATGTCATCGAAAGTAATGAACGTACGAATAAAAGAATGTATGAACTGAACGTTAATGATATAACGTAATAAAGAACAAAACGGGATCCTTATCACTCGACCTCAATAATCATGGTGGCGTGTCATGAAGAGGGAAAAGCTTGACAGGATCTAGATAGAAGTGAAAGATAATAAATGATGTACGCCGAATGAACGAAAGTAATGAATGACGAAGATAATAATGATATTTTCTATGTGTATGTTTGATGTATGATTGTGTGAAAGTAAAGAAATGGTTTTAAATGAAAGTAACGTATTTTTTTATAAAACTAAAACTCACCCAGCAACACTGACTTTTTATGTGTTTCCAGTTGGCAGGTAAGGTTGCTGAGGATGGCACGAGGCGGCTACTCAGTTCTTTTTGGATGACATTCTTTTGTTTAATGCTTTTGTATTGTAATACGAACAAATGATGTTTTGTAATGAATGTTGTATTGCTTTGCAAAAGTGTTTAATTAAAGAAAATAAAATGTTTTATTTAAAAGTTTCCGCTACATGATTTTATTAAGTTAATACAATTATATGTTTTATGTGCGATGATTGACCAGCTGTAAGCATCCCGGGAACGGGGCCTTACATTAAGTGTAAGTATAATGTGTGTATCTCATATAATTCAAAGTATTGATATTTCCAATTTAAATATTTTTTACACTTAAGTCATCATCTCCAGATTAAAAATTCTTAACTTCTGAAGTCATGTTCTACCTTTTAAACATCATTTAAATTTAAAGTGTTATCATTAATTTATAAAAGATTAAGTGATTAAGTTCCCTTATTGTAGTATTTAAATTCATGAGTGTATAAATACACAACGAGAATATCTATGGGAAACAAACACACTTTAAACACATTCTCTGAGCCCGTAACTTAGAACATTTTTCACTCACATCATATCTTTCTACTCGTTAGCAGTCATAGCAAGTTTTAATTATGCTACTGTTTAAGCTCTATTACATCATTCTTCTTAGGTGTGCCATCAAACATTTAGTAGTAACAAGTGACACTATCGTATTCGATCAGTTGAAAGCCTAATTAGCTAACACCCAAAAAACTCTACCACTTACAAAGTTATCTTAAGCATTTCAAAGCTGGCGTTAATAAGTTCACAAGACAAAATAAGGGTTTCCCTAGCAGAAAAGGAAGTCATGCCACCGACACCCTAGGGGGAGGTAACCAGAATGGTAGAGAAACGTAGTGTGCTAGACAATGTCACACCCCCGCTGAGAGCGGAAACAGGGATGCAAGCGAGACGAGATCGTCATAACACATGGTTAACAATAGAGATGCAATATATATATGTAATGATGACATAGCGTGTCATGATGACACCCGGCACAAATGGAGACTTGTGTCGTGTTTAGTCAATGTTCACGACAGCATAGCCATAAGCATAAACAAACCTGTAATTGATTCACAAAACCAAATATTGTATTCTTGTAAAGTAATTCCCACAACCCGGAACAAGTATCAAAAGAATAATTGTTTGATGTTTGAAATTAGACTACAACGAAGTTCCAAATGTATGTTTGTCTAGCATGTATAGTCTCAAAAATGCATCCTAGGGTCTCCATTAAGCAGCACACCTAGATCTTCAGTTATCATGATCACCTGAAAAGATATTGCTCAAAACGGTCAACAATATTGTTGGTGAGCTTCGCAGGTTTTAAGTAGTAAATAAATTAAATGAAACAACATGTAAGTTTATATGAGTGACCGCAATTACATTTATATGTAAGCGGTTTCGCTTATTAATGATAGTTACAGCCAAACCTAGTCGTCGGTTCCACGAGGGAATTAATGGCCGTAAGGAAAGTACCACACAGCGAAATAAGATCCACATAGCGTATAAAGATCCACACAGCATTTAAAGATCCACACAGCGTACACAGATCCACACAGCGTATAAAGATCCACATAGCGTATACGGTGTATGTTACAACCAACCATCCTTAGGTCCTATTTCTGAAATTAATGGTTGTATTGAAAGATCCACACAGAAGAACCGCACAGAAGAACCACACAGCCAAATAGTATAACCCAACAAGTAGGATCACGTAGTACTGTAGCGTCACCAAGTAAAATGCAAGGTGGTAACGTAGTATAGAGTCATGAATCATGATATCATCATTCAGCAGATAAATCGTGCATAACAGTAGTAGTAAGCTTCCACTAGGGAAGACGTGTAGATACAAGATAAATGGATGAGCATTCTTTTCCCCCATGTTTATAAATGTTTAAAAGGTTGTATAAGAGTAAAAGGGGCCACGAAACTCACTTGTTAAGTGGTAAGTATGTATGATGTAACTTCCCAAACTTGTATGTATGTATGAACGGTCAATCACCTATTGTCAGTTATGTTAAGCATTAATAATGCGTCTGATGTCAACAATATTGTTTAGTTGGTCGGGTCGTATCGGTTCGTTCGTGGGCAACACTTGCACACAAACGCGCAATAGATCTTATGTAGATCCAAGTACTAGAAGTGTTGCCATTGTCGATGATATTTGTGTAAAAGTGTTATTGTTGTCAGAGAAATACTTGGTAAGCACCTGTGTTATGAATCGTTTGTTGCTAATTGTAAAATGTTAAGTTGATTGGATTTGGTATAACATTGATAAGTTCGATAGTGTTAATCTTAAAGATCGTCTTTAGCAATGGCAACCGTGTCGATGTCACCTTAACATCACACGATAACATACACCGCATATAGGAAGAATTCACACGCAATGACTCCAATTGCACGACAGGACTAGACGCACGACTGGACATTCCATTTGCACGAATCAACTCTCAGTCATGCGAATCAGCTTCATTCGCACGATTGAACCCCCATTCGTGCGGCTAAGCATTCAGTCGTACCACACAGCACCCAATCGCACGACTCAACTTCCATTCGCATGATTCAGCCTTCATTCGTACGAATTAGCCTCATTCGTACGACTGAACTTTCATTCGTGCGACTGGACCTTCAGTCGTGCGATACACACAGTCGCACACATTCATCCGCATTGACTCAATCGCATGGCAATACTCATCCGCATGACTCAATCGCACGACACACACCACCGTATGGGCTCAGTCGCATGACTCACTCAATCTCTTGGACTCAGTCGCACGACAGACCCAATCGCATGGACTCAGTCGCACGACAGACCTAGTCTCCCAGAAGCAGATCACGACTGCTGGAGGTGCTGCTCCGTGCATGGGTTTCACACAACAAGGACTTCCAAAAACACTTATCTAACATATCTAAGCAAGATGCACACTCAGAAAGGCAACACACACACCCACACGACCTCTTGTGCTAGGGTTGAACCGAGCACCCGAAACCCTAGAAATCGCAGAAGTAAAATGAGCAAAAATGGATGACCAAGGTCGTCTACCTGCTAAAAACGTGTAGTCTATGCTGTAGTCAAGGTTTCACCGGTGAAAACGAGACGGGATGGGGCGGTTTTGGTGCAAGGATGAAGAAGAAAAGTGGAGTAGAAGATAAGGAAGAAGAGGAAGTGGTGAAGGCTAGGGCTGATACAAGGGTATTTATACCCAGCCCTAGTTTGGCAATTGTCACATTTAGTACCTGCACTTAGCCCCCGAGTTCCCAAATTTGCTTCGGTTGAAACGATGTAAATACGCGCGTTATATTAATTATAGGGAAGTATTTAATGTTGTTCGTATCTTGAAAATGATGTTATTAATGATGTTTATATTATATAACATAATATAGTTAATGATGTCGTCAGTGCTATCCGTAAGCGTTTAAGTGTTATGGATGCAAATAATGATAACATTACTGAATAAGAAAAATCAACCAAGTATGATATCCACACGAATAGTTTGTAAGGGTGAGGAATGCACGTTCTAAGAATAGTTAACGAACTCACGTTAAATGACGGACCATATAGTGACGGTTGTCACAGTATCCCCCAGTTGAGAGAATTTCGTCCCGAAATTCAACTGGTGTCAGGTCCAAGAATGTCATCCTCGAATAGATGTGGATATTTAAGCTTCATCTGATCTTCCCGTTCCCACGTGAATTCTGGTCCTCGTTTGGAGTTCCATCTCACACGAACGATCGGTATCTTGCTGCGCCTTAAGCGTTTGACCTTTCGGTCCATGATCTCGATAGGTTCTTCGATGAAATGAAGCTTTTCATCGATCTTGATTTCCTCAATTGGCACATGTAGAGTTTTATCCACCAGGCACTTTTTGAGGTTTGATACGTGAAATGTGTCATGTACACCACTGAGTTCTTGTGGCAACCTTAATCGGTAAGCCACCGGACCGATTCTTTCTGTATTCTCGAATGGTCCTACGTATCTTGGGGCTAACTTCCCTTTCTTTCCAAATCATACAATCCCCTTCCAGGGAGAGACTTTGAGTAGAACGTGATCTCCAACATTGAATTCTAGAGGCTTCTGACGGTTGTCGGCATAGCTATTTTGGCGATCTCTTGCAGCTTTTAATCTGTCTTTGATTTGGAAAATCTTGTCAGTTGTCTCTTGGATGATCTCTGGGCCTGTTAGCTGGCTTTAACCAATCTCATCCCAACTAACTGGGGATCTACATTTCCTCCCATACAATGCATCAAATGGAGCGCATCCAATGCTTGTATGGTAGCTGTTGTTGTAAGAGAACTCAATTGATGGTAGATGAGTGTCCCAGCTACCACCAAAATCGATTACACAAGCTCTGATCATGTCTTCCAATGTTTGTATTGTTCGTTCATTTTGGCCATCTGTTTGTGGGTGATAGGCGGCACTCATATTTAATCGAGTGCCATCGCTTTCTGTAGTGTTTGCCAAAATCGTGAAGTAAACCGGCTGTCACGGTCAGATGTGATTGACACCGGCACTCGTGCCGTGTACGAACTCTTTTATGTACAATCTAACCAACTTTTCCATCTTGTAATCCTCCCGGATCGGTAAGAATTAAGCGGACTTCGTCATCCGATCCACTACGACCCATATCGAGTCATGCCCACTACTTGTTCTAGGGAGTTTGGTAATGAAATCCATGGCTATGTTCTCCCACTTCCACTCAGGAATTTCAGGTTGCTGTAATAATCCCGATGGTTTTTGATGTTCAGCCTTAACTTTCGAACATGTCAAGCATCGGCTTACGTACATAGCAATGTCTTTCTTCATGCCTGGCCACTAGTATAGATTCTTAAGATCGTGATACATCTTGTCTGCACCAGGATGAACAGAATATCGTGTCTTGTGTGCTTCCTCCATGATCAGGGTACGAATGTCTCCCTATTTGGGTACCCATATACGATTCATGAAGTACTGTATACCATCATCCTTGCAAATCATCTGTTTATCTAACCCTCGGAATTCTTCTCCCATAAGGTTTTCTTCTTTCAATGCCTCACTTTGTGCAAGTTGGATTTAAGCCTTCAAGTTCGTTTGAATAGTCAATCCCAAAGCTCGAGCACGTAGTGGTTTCACACGTTCTTTACGACTTAGGGTGTTAGCCACCACATTTGCTTTCCCGGATGATACCGGATTTCACAATCGTAGTCACTAAGTAACTCCACCCAACGTCACTGACGCATATTGAGTTCTTTCTGATTCAGGATGTGTTGAAGGCTCTTATGATCTGTGTAGATGATGCATTTGGTTCCATACAGATAGTGCCTCCATATCTTAAGTGTAAATACTACAGCGCCCAACTCTAAATCATGAGTTGTATAGTTCTTTTCGTGCACCTTAAGTTGTCGTGAGGCGTAGGCAATCACCTTATCTTTCTGCATTAGCACACAACCCAATCCTTGATGTGAAGCATCGCAGTACACCACAAAATCATCAGTCCTGTCTGGGAGGGACAAATCGGTACGTTGCACAACTTCTCCTTCAACATTTGGAATGCTTGTTCTTGTGCATGTCCCCGATCAAACTTCTTGTCTTTTTGAGTCAACAACGTTAATGGTTGAGCAATCTTTGAAAAATTCTCAATGAAGCGATGATAATATCCGTCCAATCCCAAGAATTGCCGTATCTCTGAAGGTGTCTGGGGTGCATCCCATTTCTTCACTGCTTCAATCTTGCCGGGATCTATATGAATCCCATTTTCGTTAACCACATGCCCCAAAAATTTCACTTCTCGAAGCCAAAACTCGCACTTCGAGAGTTTAGCAAAAAGTTTCTCTTCTTATAATTGACTCAGTATGGCCCGAAGGTGTTCCGCGTGGTCCTCTTTTGAACGAGAGTAGATAAGTATATCGTCTATGAATACGATCACGAACTTATCCAAGTAAGGTTTGCACACTCGATTCATCAGATCCATGAACATGTATGGTGCATTAGTCAGTCCGAACGGCATGACTAAGAACTCATAGTGCCCATAACGAGTCCTGAATGCTGTTTTCGGTATGTCATCCTCGAAAACCCTTAGTTGATGATATCCAGAGCGAAGATCAATCTTGGAGAAATATGAAGCTCCTTGCAGTTGATCAAATAAATCATCAAATCTGGGAAGAGGGTATCGATTCTTCACAATCAATTTGTTCAACTCACGATAATCGATGCACATACGGAACGACCCGTCTTTCTTTTGACAAATAAGACCGGTGCTCCCCATGGTGAATGGCTCGGTTGAATAAAACCCTTCTCCAGTAGCGCTTGTAATTGGCTAGATAACTTTTGCATTTCGGATGGTGCTAACCGATACTGTGCTTTTGCTACCGGCGTAGCTCCAGGAACCAACTCTATACGAAATTCCACCTGTCGTGGAGGAGGCAAACCCGACAAGTCATCAGGTAATACATCCGGATAATCTCGTACTACAGGAATATCTACCAACTTGTTGCTTTCTTCCTTCTTTTCCACTACATGGGCTAGAAATGCGTAACACTGCTTTCGTAGACATCGACGCTCTTCATGCAAGAAATAAGCTTTAGAGTTCTTCCCGTCGTTCCCCTTGAATCTTGAGTATCTCCTCGTCTGGCATGGGGATTCATACTACTTTCTCCCGACAAACAATCTCGGCTCCGTGTTTCGACAACCAATCCATCCCCACAATCACATCGAAACTTCCCAGCTCAAAAGGTATTAAGTCTATGTCAAAGGCATGGCTGTCCAATATCATGGAGCACTTTCTAATAATCTCATCGGCTTGTACAACTCTACCGTTGGCCATTTCTACTGAAAAGCTAGTTTCTAGTCTACTAGGGTTCAAGTCAAGCATGTGTGCAAAATCAGAGGATATGAAACTATTGTCTGCTCCAGTATCAAACAATATGGATGCGAAGTGGTGGTTGAGCAAGTACGTACCCGTAACAACATTCGGTCCTGAGAGCATCGTTAGCTCCAATGACAAATGCACGTCCCCGAGCGACATTCCCTTGATTAGCCGGGCCTTGATTCCCAGCTATGGCCATCACTTGCTGCTGGTTATTCCTTTGTTGACCCGGTGCCCTATTCAGTTTGGGGCACATGTTCCAGTAGTGACCCGGGTTTCCACACTCGTAAAAGACTCTGGCATTCCGGCGGGGTTAACCGCGTTGACGGGTGCAACCAGATTTGGCGCCACTCTGCAGTCTCTCGCTTGATGCCCTGGGCGTCTACAGTTCAGACACACCCGACACGGCATTGATGGGGGATGGTGAAGGTTGCACCTGTCTTATTTCGGGTGTGGCCCAGCATATTCTTTCTCCCTTGAGTCACAGCCACAAAATTTCGGGTCGTCTTGGCCCTATTATCAAACTTCTTGGCGCTCGACCGGCTCGTTTCTCCGGCCTCCTTTCTCTTCTCTTCTCCCCTGCCCAACACCCCTGTTCTTACCATCTCATCAGTTAGAGCGCCAGCCTTCAGAATTACGCTCTGAATAGTAGGAGGAGTAGCTACTGTTACCAATGCTCAAATTTGAGGCGCGAGTCCCCAAATATACCTTTCAATCCTCTTTGATTCCGGAGTTACCGGATATGGAACCAATCTTGCCACCTCGTGGAATCGATCAGTATAAACTGCATGCCCAGCTCCTACCATGGCATGATTCCAGAACTCTTGCTCCAACTTTTGCATCTCATTGAGTAGACAGTATTCCTCGGTGATTAGGGCTTTAAACTCATCCCACGTCATCTGCATTGCGGACTCTCTTCCTGTAACAGCCGTAATTTTATTAAAAGGAATAAAAGAATAAAAGAAAAAGGAAAAAAGGGAGAAATGAAGGTCAACCCAAAGTTGAGGGGTTAAAAGTGTAAAAAGGGGGCAAAGTTGGTAAAAGTTGGTAAAAAGGAAGTATGGCCGCCTATGACCTGCACACCACTCTCATTCGGTTTTCTTTGAAAGAGAAAGAGCAGGAAGTCAAGCATTTGAAGAAGAACAAGAAGAAGATAAGATTTAAGGTATAATTAGTGTTTTAAGTTGTGTTTTTACAAAGAAACCGAAAGTATGTGTTCTTATGTGTGTGTGTGTGTGTTCGGGTGTGTTTACCGGGTTTTATAGGTGTGAACTAGTAGCAAACGGATTTTTAAGAAACCAATACCCAAGAGACTGCTAAGGTGAGTTTCTAGATCCCGTTTTTACATGTTTTATACGATTTTTGGGGCTGGAAATACATGTATGTATGTTTTATAAGGTTGGGTATTATACCCGTATGTTCATATGCATGTGTATGTGGGTCGGGTATGTTTTGGGAAGATGTATGGTTATGAATATGTTAAGTTCATGCTTAGAATGGTATGTGAATGCTAGAACTAAGTGATGTATGTTTGGGACTGAAAACAGTTTAAAATATGTGAACAGGCTGCTAATACGCCTATACAAGGCTCATAAGTCTGAACAGTCCTCATACTCCCAAAATTATGATAGAAATTTAAGTGTTGGGGCTTATGCTCCCCAACAGTGCTCATGTGCCTGGAATTTAGAACATAGAAAACCAAGTACAGGGTAATGAGTCTGAATAGTGCTAATACGCCTGAATTTTATGCCTTAGAAAAATTACAAGGTAATATGCCCAAATAGTGCTCTTATGCCTGAAATTATGACTTAGAAACTAAGTATAGGGTAAAATGCCTGAATAGTTTTCATATGCCTGAATTCTGACTTAGAAAAACTAAGTGTAGGGTAATGAGCCTAAACAGTGCTCTTGTGCCCGAAATAATGACTTAGAAAACTAAGTGTAGGGTGATGAGCCTAAATAGTGCTCTTACGCCTGGAATTATTTTCTAAGTGTAAGGTGATATGTCCCAACAGTGCTCATGCGCCCAGACAGGGCTCATGCGCCCAAATAGTCCCCATGTGCCCAGAATTTTTATACTTAGAAATTTTTACAGGATTTTTCTGGAAATCTGGGTTTTAGGGTTTAACCGAGGTTGACCAAGGGCTATTTAATGATGATGTTTTATGCATGCAATGATGATTAATGATTGACCTTTGTTATTATTACTGATATTATTATCAGTAGTTTATTATTATTAGCAATATTATTATTATCATTTTAATATTGTTAAGTATGAAATGGCATGATGAAGGATGATTAAAATTTAACGAAGAGTATAATCATTAATAAGTAAAATATTAATGATGAAGAAAATGGAACGTAAATGAATAAGTAAAGGCTTGCAAGCAAATGTATGGAGGTCTACACCCCTGGCAGGTGTTAGCTCAACTGTGATGCGGTTATCTACCCCGAACGAGCACACAGGGTCAATCTTTGAGATTGACAATGAGGTGAGCAACTTTGTGTTGCAACAGACTCGATTAGCAGGCAATCCGTGAGATTGCCACTGAGGTGAGCAACCATGTGTTGCAACAGACTTGGCTAACATACGATCATGAGAGATCAATATGGAGGTGAGCAACTTTGTGTTGCAACAGACTCGGTTAGCAGGCAATCTTGAGATTGCCACTGAGGTGAGCAACCATGTGTTGCAACAGACTTGGCTAACATACGATCTTGAGAGATCGACATGGAGTGTGAGCGACTTTGTTGTCGCAACAGACTCGTAAGAACGAATGTAAAGACTGAAAGGGTAATGGAAAGAGTATGAATTGAACGAATGATGAGGATAATATAATAATAATATTATCTGTATGTATGAAGGATGTATGCTCACAAAAAAATATCATAATAAAGTACAAAACGGGATCCCCGTCATTCGACTCCGTAATCATGGTTGTGCCATGAAGAGGGTAAAGTCTGATAGGATCTAGATGATAAATGAATGATAATGAGTTACGATGAATGAATAACGAACGCAATGAAAGATAATAATGATATCATCTACATGTACGTATAATGTGTGGGCATGTACGAAAGTATAGCATGATTTGAAAAAGTAAAGTAAAGTATTTTAATTACAAAACTAGAACTCACTCAGCATCGCTGACTTTTATGTATTTTCTAGTTGGCAGGTAAACGATGCTGAGGATGGCACACTGAGATGGCTACTCGGCGAGACAAGACTGACATCCATTCATGTTTTGATGATACTGTTGTTTTGTAATTCATTCAACTAATCTTTTGTAACTCATGAACTACAATGTATTGCTTAACAACAGTGTTACTAATGAAATGAATGGTTTTGCTAAACAAATTCTGCTGCTTAAATTTATAATATGCAATGTCTTATGTAATTATTGCTGTGAATGACCAACTGTGAGGTCTCCGGGAACCGGGCCTTACTAGTTGGTATCAGAGCCAAAGTTTAAGTGAAATGGGTAAATCTTTTCAAAATAACCTAAACTTAAACTGAAAATAGGAGAGAAGGAGGGATGTCAGCCCGAGTAGCTACGTGCCATCAGGTATTTCTTTTCTTAAAGTCAACCAGAATTATGTGCGTGTGCTATATGGCTTATGTGTTCTTAGTAATTTAGATACTGATGTAGTCAGGATAGGAAATGTTTGGGGTGTGAAAAGTAAGTAAGTGGCTAATCACAACTGGCCACTGTAATTAGGGACTTACTTTACTTGACATAAACTGAGCTATTACCTTGAATGACTGTTTTGGTGTTTGAATCTTATAGTGCTTAGGAAATGGCTGGGAAGAAACCTACCAAAGCTTCTAGAGGTAGAGGTAGACCACGTATGACCAGGAGTAGTGCCAAGGCTGCTGAGACGACCCATGAGAACCCTGAGGTTCCTGACTGGACTGAGGGAAACAAGAATGCAAGCCTGAATGCCTCAGCTAGGGAGGCGATTGCTGATGAGGTACACCAGGTCCTGCAGGCAGTTATGCCATCTGTAGTGACCGATGTTATTCGAGCTGTGAGGAATGAGGAGAGAAAGGAGAAGGAGGACAGGAGAGAGTCGAATGGGAAGGAAAGCAAGGGAGGAGAGGAATGACCGGATCCTGAGATAGTAGTATCTGATGAGGAATAGGATGATGTAGTAGGGGTGACGACCAAGGGATGCAGTTACGGGGCATTCCAGAGGTGCAAGCCCCCGACTTTTGATGGAAATGGCAATGCTGCCGCCGCCGACTGTTGGGTAAGGGAGATGGAAGCAGTACCCGAGATCAGCGAGTGCCGGGAGGATCAGAAGGTGAAGTTTGCCACCTACTCCTTTACTGACTCCGCACTATGCTGGTGGGACAACATCGTACAAGTGGAGGGTTCCAGGGCCATCGGGAAAATACGATGGACAGAATTGAAGAAATTGGTAATTGAGGAATTCTGTCCTCATAGGGAACTCGATAAGGTCGAGAGGGAGTTCCTACAACTCGAGGTGGGAACCATGACCCACCAACAGTACACTACCAAGTTTAATGAGATGGCGAGGCTGGTGCCGGATCAGGTGACGCCGGTGTCTCGGAAGATCAACCGGTACATTCAGGGACTGCCAGCTGACATTCGCAAGCACTGATCGCTGCTCGACGCGAGCCTTTAGGTCGGCAGTGGATTTGGCTGGAAGACTTTATGATGAGAGGGAAGTGATGGTGGTGGAGGCAAAGAAATCCGATGGTGCTGACCGAATTGGAATGGGAAGCGGTTCGGGCATGGTGGTTTTACCCGAATAACAAGAAGATGAGGAGGGATGACCGTAGGGTGGGGTCATCAAGCTCGGGACCCAAAAGGTGTGACAAGTGTGGGAAGGAGCATGGCGGTGAATGTAGATGGGGGTTAACTGTCTGCTTTAAGTGCGGGAAATCGGTCATATGGCTAGAGACTGTAAGGCTGCGAGGTGTTTCAACTGTGGGGAAAGTGACCATATGAGTAGGGATTGCAAGAAGCAGAGGGTTCGAGTTCCGGGGCAAAGAAGACGGTCGGGACTGTAGGGCAGAAGGCGAGTGCCAGAGCTTTCACCATGACCAGGGAGGAGGCTAGGACGGACCCCGATGTTGTGTCAGGTACGTTTCTAGTAGATCAAACTCTTGCTTCTGTGTTATTTGATTCTGGTGCTAGTAGGAGTTTTATTTCTGCCAAATTTTGTGCTAAACTGCCTATTAGTAGTAAATGCATTGACGAGCCCTTTGACGTAGAAACTGCTATTGGTAAGTCCACTAGAGTTACTGATGTGATAGAGGACTGTGCCATGGAATTAGAAGGTCATAGGTTTGCTGCTAGGTTACATGTGATGCCCCTAGGTGAATTTGATGTAGTACTAGGGATGGATTGGTTAGCAACCCACGAGGAGAATATCGTATGTCGTAAGAAAATGATTAGACTGACGGCGCCTAACGGAAGTCCGGTGACAATATATGGCGATCGGGTGATGACGATTCCAAAAGTAATTTCGATGGCGGTGGCGGGAAAGTGCATGAGACGTGGATGTAGCTCTTATCTAGCCTACGTGAAGGATGTGGACACGTCAACAGCACAATTGTCCGATATGCCAGTTGTGAGTGACTTTCCCGATGTGTTTCCAGAGGACCTATCGAGTGTGCCACCGGATCGCGAAATCGAATTTCAAATCGACTTGATACCCGGTGCCCAACCTGTCGCCAAGGCACCGTATCGATTAGCTCCGACTGAGATGAAGGAGTTAATGGAGCAACTGCAAGAATTGCTCGATAAGGGCTTCATCAGACCGAGTATCTCTCCTTGGGGTGCTCCGGTCTTATTTGTGAAGAAGAAGGGCGGTAGTATGAGGATGTGTATCGACTACCGTGAGTTGAATAAGTTGACGATAAAGAATCGGTATCCGTTACCGAGGATTGACGACTTGTTTGATCAGCTCCAAGGTGCCAGCTGGTTCTCGAGGATAGATCTTCGATCTGGTTACATCAATTGAAAGTGAGGGAGCAAGACATTCCTAAAATAGCTTTTCGTACGCCTTATGGACACTATGAGTTTCTCGTTATGTCCTTTGGTTTAACCAACGCGCCAGCTGCTTTTATGGATTTGATGAATAGAGTGTGCCGGCCAATGCTAGATAAATCGTGATTGTGTTCATCGATGATATCCTGATTTATTCAAGGAGCGAAAGAAGAGCACGCCAGTCACATTCGGGAAGTGTTGGAAACTCTGAGAAGGGAGAAACTGTATGCTAAGTTCTCCAAGTGTGCTTTCTGGCTACGTGAGGTGCAATTTCTGGGTCACGTGGTAAATGCAGAGGGAATCATGGTGGACCCGGCAAAGGTTGAGGCCGTGATGCAATGGAAGTCTCCTAAGACGCCATCCGAAATTCGTAGCTTCTTGGGATTGGTGGGCTACTACAGAAGATTTATTCAAGACTTCTCCAAGATAGCATCACTTTGACAAAATTGACCCGCAAGGATGTGAAATTCGTGTGGGGTCGAGAGAAGGAGACTGCCTTTGAGGAGTTGAAGACGAGACTAACATAAGCTCCTGTCTTGATATTGCCCGAGGGAACTAAGACTTAGTGGTATATTCGGATGCATCCTACTCTAGGCTAGGTTGTGTATTGATGCAACGTGGAAGGGTAATAGTCTACGCATCTCGACAGCTGAAGACCCATGAAGTCAACTATCCCACGCACGATCTAGAACTAGCCGCGGTGGTTTTTGCGTTGAAGATTTGGCGGCACTATATATACGGGACGAAGTGCACCATCTTCACAGACCACAAAAGCTTGAAGTACTTTTCGAGCAGAAAGATCTAAACATGAGGCAGAGGCGATAGTTGGAGCTCATAAAGGATTATGATTGCGAGATCCATTACCATCCGGGCAAGGCCAACGTGGTGGCAGACGCCATTAGCCAAAAAGAAAGGCCCGAGCCAATCCGGGTGAAGGCTTATCAGCTGATTATGACCTCCGATGTGATGACACAGATTAAGGAGTTCCAAGACGAGGCTTTGAAAGAAGATCGTCTTAACTCCGAAAGGATGAGAGGTCTAGTCACGGAATTGGGCGAGAACACTCTTGGTGTTAAGACCCGATTCGGGCGGATGTGGATTCCTCGATACGGGGATCTACGTGGGAGGATTATGGACGAAGCCCATAAGACTCGATACTCCATCCATCTCGGTGCTACCAAAATGTATCACGATATGAAGAAAAGATTACTGGTGGCCGGGCATGAAACGTGACGTAGTGGAGTACGTGAGTAAGTGCCTTACTTGCCTACAAGTGAAGGCGGAACATCAGAAACAATACGGGAAAATCCAACCGTTGGACATACCCGAATGGAAGTGGGAACACATCACCATGGACTTTATTACTAAGCTACCTCGCACATCGAGGGGATGCGATACTATTGGGTGATTGTCGACCGACTAACAAAGAGTGCCCACTTCCTACCGATCCGCGAGACGTATTCATCCGAAAGATTGGCGGATCTATTCATCAAGGAGATCGTAGCCCGTCATGGCGTGCCGGTGTCTATCGTGTCGGATCGTGACACCCGGTTCACATCGAATTTTGGAGGAGATTCCATGATGCAATGGGGACGAGGCTACACGTTAGTACCGCATATCATCCTCAGACAGACGGTCAGTCTGAGAGGACGATACAAACGCTCGAGGATATGCTTCGAGCATGTGTGATCGATTTTGGAGGAAGTTGGGACGATCACTTACCGTTAGCAGAATTCTCGTACAACAACAGTTATCATGCCAGTATTAGCATGCCACCCTACGAGATGCTATACGGTAGGTAGGAGATGTAGGACGCCCGTGTGTTGGGGAGACATTGGGCAAGGAGTTAGGAGGTATTGAGGTGATCGAAGCTACGACTGAGAAGTTGGAAAAGATCAAAGCCTTCATGAAGGCGGCGAAGGATAGACAAAAGTCGTATGCTGACAAGAGGCGAAGACCAATAGAGTTCAAGGTTGGCGACCAAGTCATGTTGAAGGTCTCACCTTGGAAAGGGATCATACGATTCAGAAAACGAGGTAAGTTAAGCCCGAGATATATAGGACCTTTCCGAATTGTCGCACGAGTAGGAGAGGTAGCCTATCGACTTGAATTGCCAGATGAGTTAAGTGGAATTCATCCCACATTCCATGTATCTCATCTGAGAAAGTGCTTAACTGATGAGGATATGATTGTACCATGGAGGACATTGAAGTTGATGAAAGGCTCAATTATGTGGAGCAACCATGTGGCAATCATCGATCGTAAAGAAAAGAAGTTAAGAAATAAAGTGGTTCCTCTTGTGCGTGTACAGTGGAAGCACAGGAAGGGATCCGAGTCTACATGGGAGACTGAAGAGGAGATGAGACAACATTACCACATCTGTTTGGGGAATAACAGGTTTTCGGGGACGAAACCTATATAAGGGGGTGGACTTGTAACACCCGTAATTTTTATTTAAAAGGAATAAAAAAGATAAAGAAAAAGGAAAAGGGGAGAAATGAAGGTCAACCCAAAGTTGAGGGGTTAAAAGTGTAAAAAGGGGGCAAAGTTGGTAAAAGTTGGTAAAAAGGAAGTATGGCCGCCTATGACCTGCACACCACTCTCATTCGGTTTTCTTTGAAAGAGAAAGAGCGGAAGTCGAGCATTTGAAGAAGAACAAGAAGAAGATAAGATTTAAGGTATAATTTAGTGTTTTAGTTGTGTTTTGCTAAGAAACCGAAAGTATGTGTTCTTATGTGTGTGTTGTGTGTGTTCGGATGTGTTTACCGGGTTTTATAGGTGTGAATAGTAGCAAACGGGTTTTTGAAGAAATCAATACCCAATGACTGCTAAGGTGAGTTTCTAGATCCCCTTTTTACATGTTTTATACGATTTTGGGGCTGGAAATACATGTATGTATGTTTTATAAGGTTGGGTATTATACCCGTTGTTCATATGCATGTGTATGTGGGTCGGGTATGTTTTGGGAAGATGTATGGTTATGAATATGTTAGTTCATGCTTAGATGGTATGTGAATGCTAGAACTAAGTGATGTATGTTTGGGACTGAAAACAGTTTAAAATATGTGAACAGGCTGCTAATACGCCTATACAAGGCTCATAAGTCTGAACAGTCCTCATACTCCCAAAATTATGACAGAAATTAAAGTTGGGGCTTATGCTCCCCAACAGTGCTCATGTGCTGGAATTTAGAACTTAGAAAACCAAGTACAGGGTAATGAGTCTGAATAGTGCTAATACGCCTGAATTTTATGCCTTAGAAAAATTACAAGGTAATATGCCCAAATAGTGCTCTTATGCCTGAAATTATGACTTAGAAACTAAGTATAGGGTAAAATGCCTGAATAGTACTCATATGCCTGAATTCTGACTTAGAAAAACTAAGTGTAGGGTAATGAGCCTAAACAGTGCTCTTGTGCCCGAAATAATGACTTAGAAAACTAAGTGTAGGGTGATGAGCCTAAATAGTGCTCTTACGCCTGGATTATTTTCTAAGTGTAAGGTGATATGTCCCAACAGTGCTCATGCGCCCAGACAGGGCTCATGCGCCCAAATAGTCCTCATGCGCCCAGAATTTTATACTTAGAAATTTTTACAGGATTTTTCTGGAAATCTGGGTTTTAGGGTTTGACCGAGGTTGACCAAGGGCTATTATGATGATGTTTTATGCATGCAATGATGATTAATGATTGACCCTTGTTATTATTACTGATATTATTATCAGTAGTTTATTATTATTAGCAATATTTATTATCATTTTAATATTGTTAAGTATGAAATGGCATGATGAAGGATGATTAAAATTTAACGAAGAGTATAATCATTAATAAGTAAAATATTAATGATGAAGAAAATGGAACGTAAATGAATAAGTAAAGGCTTGCAAGCAAATGTATGGAGGTGCACACCCCTGGCAGGTGTTAGCTCAACTGTGATGCGGGTTAGCTACCCCGAAGGATGCACACAGGGTCAATCTTTGAGATTGACAATGAGGTGAGCAACTTTGTGTTGCAACAGACTCGGTTAGCAGGCAATCCGTGAGATTGCCACTGAGGTGAGCAACCATGTGTTGCAACAGACTTGGCTACATACGATCGTGAGAGATCAATATGGAGGTGAGCAAATTTGTTTGCAACAGACTCGGTAGCAAGCAATCTTAAGATTGCCACTGAGGTGAGCAACCATGTGTGCAACAGATTGGCTAACATACGATCTTGAGAGATCGACATGGAGGTGAGCGACTTTGTTGTCGCAACAGACTCGTAAGAACGAATGTAAAGACTGAAAGAGTAATGGAAAGAGTATGAATTGAACGAATGATGAGGATATAATAATATTAATTTATCTGTATGTATGAAGGATGTATGCTCACAAATGAAATATCATAATAAAGTACAAAACGGGATCCCCGTCATTCGACCTCGTAATCATGGCTGTGTGGCATGAAGAGGGTAAAGTCTGATGGGATCTAGATGATAAATGAATGATAATAAGTTACGATGAATGAACGAAAGCTAACGAACGCAATGAAAGATAATAATGATATATCTACATGTACGTATAATGTTGGGCATGTACGAAAGTATAGCATGATTTGAAAAAGTAAAGTATTTTAATTACAAAACTAGAACTCACTCAGCATCGCTGACTTTTATGTATTTTCCAGTTGGCAGGTAAACGATGTGAGGATGGCACACTGAGATGGCTCGGCGAGACAAGACTGACATCCATTCATGTTTTGACGATACTGTTGTTTGTAATTCATTCAACTAATCTTTTGTAACTCATGAACTACAATGTATTGCTTAACAACAGTGTTACTAATGAAATGAATGGTTTTGCTAAACAAATTCCGCTGCTTAAATTTATAATATGCAATGTCTTATGTAATTATTGCTGTGAATGACCAACTGTGAGGTCTCCGGGAACGGGCCTTACATTCCTCTAGCTTGAACCTGGGTGTTCCACCAGGTTAACTACCTTGCTGCAGTGAACATGTGGGCACATTTGATTCTTTGACTGTCGAGGCCACTCATGATGTCAATCACTGCCTCCATATTTTAAGCCACCTAGTTAGGGCTATCGCTCCACCTTTCATCAAATTTCGGGGTTTGCAGGCCACAAATTCATTGTAAGAACATCTTCGTCTTGTATAATAACCCCAGTGTCATTACCAGCTATTCCACCATTTGCAGTATATTCCCATATTCTTGGTTATGCTCATGGCGAGAGTATATTATACCCGTGGATATTATGATTCAGAAGAGTGTCGCTCAGTTGAGTCACTATCATAGGAATCATTGCGGCTAGCTGATGAGCATCATGGCAGCTATATCGGGGTTTTCAGTCCCTAATTGTTGCCAGCGGGAGCACACCTGTTCTTGGGTGTCTACCCCTACCCTCTACCTTGTGGGGTCTCACCTTCATGATTTGTACTGCGTGTACTCTTCGAGGCGGCATCTTCTAATCATAAAAAGAGTAAACATGTAAACTTTAGTAAACATGTAAACCTTGTCACTTGAAGATACCTGATGAGTCCACTCATCAAGTTCCAACAATCCATGCTTCAGTCAATCAGGACCATCACGTTGCTCGGTTTAAGCACATTCTTAGTATACCGGTGATGCTTATATATAGGGTTCCCCGCAGCGTTCCCACCACATCCACGATATACCTAGAATGATGCCTAAACCGGTTACTTGACATCCATTTTCCTTAGCATCATCCCAATGAATAACATAATGTATGTGTAGATAGTATCATCACTCCTCTACATTTCTTGAAGTCCATTTTCATTCTAAGCATTCAATCAGTTCCTTAGCTACTGAAATGCTAAGTGGAGGAATGTTTCGTGAGAATAAAATCAATGTCATGATTGGAAATACCATGAAGACTCTAAGTAGGACAGGACTTAAGTAATAGTAGGTGTTGGTAATGTTTTGTTACCCTTAACAAGGTTTTACTAGAATTATGATCCTCGCACCCTAGGGTATAGAATAGAAGACTTGTAATACTCATGATCGTTATCTCATGGTAAGATTAGCCAGACTTCACATGCACTGCAAATTGCAATTACGTGTGCACCGTAATGGTAATTTGCCTTGCATGGTCACCCTTAGCTTCACCTACCCCGAGTTAACATCATAGTATTGACAACATTCATCAAGCACGATTCATGTAATATCCTCATGCTCATGAGACATTAGTATTCCAAAGTAGTACGTGATAGCAAATAAACTCTAAGTACATAAGCAAAATTAGTCTAAAGATAGTTGTCTATCCTTCATACTTAAGGATCTCAAGCATACTATCTTAGGTAGGATTTAGTATTGGGATCGACGCTATGCGTGATCTGTGAAGTTTCCCTTTAGTTTGGGTATTCTGACCTAATGATATATATAGTGCGCATACGAACGTAAGATTATAGTATAAAGGCATCCCGTGCAGAAAGACTAAGAGTATGGTGTGTCCTTAGGATGATCAGATAGCAAAACATATATGTATAGAAACGTATGGAGATAAGAAAAAAGTATAGAGGACATACATGTAATATCAAATGCAAGCCAGTCCTAGCATGCATTCTACATGAAGGTTCCTAAGTATAGTCTAGGTCAAGTGATTGCCTAATTCTCTATAACCAATGGCTCTGATACCATCTGTCACACACCCGCTGAGAGCGGAAACACGGGGATGCGAGCGAGACGGGATCGTCATAACACATGGTTAACAATAGAGATGCAATATATATATGTAATTGATGACATAGCGTGTCATGACGACACCCGGCACAAATGGAGACTTGTGTCGTGTTTAGTCAATGTTCACGACAGCATAGCCATAAGCATAAACAGAAACCTGTAATTGATTCACATAACCAATATTGTATTCTTGCAAAGTAATTCCATAACCCGGGACAAGTATCAAAGGATATTGTTTGAGTTTGAATTAGACTACAACGAAGTTCCAAATGTATGTTTGTCTAGCATGTATAGTCTCAAAAATTCATCCTAGGGTCTCCACTAAGGCAGCACCTAGATCTTCAGTTATCATGATCACCTGAAAAGATATGCTCAAAACGGTCAACAATATGTTGGTGAGCTTCGCAGGTTTTAAGTAGTAAATAATTAAATGAACAACATGTAAGTTTATATGAGTGACCGCAATTACATTTATATATAAGCGGTTTCGCCTGTATTGATAGTTACAGCCAAACCTAGTCGTCGGTTCCACGCGGAATTAATGGCCTAAGGAAGTACCAACAAAAATAAGATCCACACAGCATATAAAGATCCACACAGCATTTACAGATCCACACAGCGTACAAAGATCCACACAGCGTATAAAGATCCACGCAGCGTATACGGTGTATGTTACAACCAAACCAATCCTTAGGTCCCATTTCTGAAATAATGGTTGTATTGAAAGATCCACACAGAAGAACCACACACAGAACCACACAGAAGAACCACACAGAAGAACCACACAGCCAAATAGTATCACCCAACAAGTAGGATCACGTAGTACTGTAGCGTTACCAAGTAACATGCAAGATGGTAACGTAGTATAGAGTCATGAATCATGATATCATCATTCAGCAGATAATCATTCATAACAGCAGTAGTAAGCTTCCACTAGGGAAGACATGTAGATACAAGATAAATGATGAGCATTCTTTTCTCCCATGTTTATAAATGTTTAAAAGGTTGTATAAGAGTAAAAAGGGACATGAAACTCACTTGTTAAGTGGTAAGTATGTATGATGTAACTTCCCAAACTTGTATGTATGTATGAACGGTCATCACCTATTGATAGTTATGTTAAGCATTAATAATGCATCTGATGTCAACAATATTGTTTAGTTGGGTTGGGTCGTATTGGTTCGGTCGTGGGTAACACTTGCATACAAACACGCACAATAGATCTTATGTAGATCCAAGTACTAGAGTGTTGTCATTGTCGATGATATTTGTGTAAAAGTGTTATTGTTGTTAAAGAAATACTTGGTAAGCACCTGTGTTATGAATCGTTTGTTGCTAATTGTAAAATGTTAAGTTGATTGGATTTGATATAACATGATAAGTTCGATAGTGTTAATCTTAAAGATCTCGTTAGCAATGGCAACCGTGTCGATGTCACCTTAACATCACACGACAACACACACCGCACACAGGAAGAATTCACACACAATGACTCCAATTGCACGACAGGACTAGACGCACGAGTGGACACTCCATTCGCACGAATCAACTCTCAATCGTGCGAATCATCTTCATTCGCACGATGAACCCCCATTCGTGTGGCTAAGCATTCAGTCGTACCACACAGCACCCAATCGCACGACTCAACTTCCATTCGCACGATTCAGCCTTCATTCGTATGAATTAGCCTCATTCGTACGACTGAACTTTCATTCGTGCGACTGGACCTTCAGTCGTGCGATACACACGTCGCACACATTCATCCGCATTGACTCAATCGCATGGCAATACTCATCCGCATGACTCAATCGCACGACACACACCACCGTATGGGCTCAGTCGCATGACTCACTCATCTCTTGGACTCAGTCGCACGACAGACCCATCGCATGGACTCAGTCGCACGAAGACCGAGTCGCCCAGAAGCAGATCGCGACTGCTAGAGGTGCTGAGCAGCCTTCGGCTGCTCCGTGCACGGGTTTCACATAACAAGGACTTCCAGAAACACTTATCTAAATATCTAAGCAAGATGCGCACTCAGAAAGGCAACACACACACCCACACGACCTCTTGTGCTCGGGTTGAACCCGAGCACCCGAAACCCTAAATCGCAGAAGTAAAATGAGCAAAAATGGACGACAAGGTCGTCTACCTGCTAAAAACGTGTAGTCTAGGCTGTAGTCGAGGTTTCACCGGTGAAAACGAGATGGGATGGGCGGTTTTAGTGCAAGGATGAAGAAGAAAAGTGGAGAAGAAGATAAGGAAGAAGAGGAAGTGGTGAGGCTAGGGCTAATACAGGTATTTATACCCAGCCCTAGTTTGGCAATTGCCACATTTAGTCCCTGCACTTAGCCCCCGAGTTCCCAGATTTGCTTCGGTTGAAAACGACGTAAATACGCGCGTTATATTAATTATAGGGAAGTATTTAATGTTGTTCGTATCTTGAAAATGATGTTATTATTATGTTATATTAATAACATATATAGTTAATGATGTCGTCAGTGCTATTCGTAAGCGTTTTAGTGTTATGGATGCAAATAATGATACACACTACTGAATAAGAAAAATCAACCGAGTATGATATCCACACGAATAGTTTTGTAAGGGTGAGAATGCACATTCTAATAATAGTTCATGAACTCACGTTAAACGACGGACCATATGGTGACGATTGTCACAACAACTAACATATCTATCATCAATGGTAGAAGACTAAGCCCGAGTTATATAATCGATGCCGAATTCCAGGAGGACCAGCTGGGCTACACAAAGAGGTAGTGGAAAGAGCATAATAGCTTATTCTATAAAGTAAAACAAGGAGGTCATTATAGCCAAGTTGGCTGAGATTGAGAAGAAAGAAAGACTAGGTATGTAAGAAGTTGACATATGATGAAGGAACACCATGCATAGGGCTCTCCAAATCGCTAGATACTCCACTCGCTTGACAATCGCGCGAAAATGGATTGGAAAATACTCGTTAGATTTATCTCTCAATGGTAAATGAGCTGTTCGGCTCAGTTTGATTTGTAAACAAGCCAAGCACGATTAAAGGTTCGCTTGTTTCGGTTTGGCTCAAATGTCATTAATTTATTTTTATATTATATAATAGACTAGCGTAACCACCTGTGTGTACACGGTTGGAAAAATAATATTTTATGAAAGAATAAAAAGTTAATTATGCACAAGAATATAAGACAGTAATGTAAAAAGAACATAACAGTTAGGAAATATATGTACACAATAAACTTACGTGAAAACTTTAATACATTGAAAAAAAAGTAGTAAATTTTCATAAATCTCTAAAAACCTCCATGTATACAACATTTGAGGTTTTACTTGAAGTTTCACAATTCCATCCAATATAACCAGCTTTAATCCATCTCGTTTCGTAACTCGTGACAATACGACATAAGTTTTCTGTGTGTAAAAGCTGGTTGTTTTAAAAACACCAAGTCTCAATAAAGATTGACCTTGACTCTTATTTATTGTCATGGCAAAAACACACAGCTAGGGGGAATTATTTTTTTTTGAAACTTAACGGTAGCCTCTTGTCTGTTGGTATCAAGAAAGTTTAGGGATAAAAGTACGTTCTCTAATGTTACTGCCAGATATAAATTCTGCTTCTATAAAATGATTTCCTAATATACAACTTGTAGTTATATTTCATTACATAATCCACTTTTAGGGTCAATGTTTCTGAGAAACATTACAGGCCATCGACTTTTAACATTAACATGTGATTGAGCAAACCGCCAAGTTGTATTCAATTGGTATATGGAGATTATAAACTTTCATCTAAAATAGAATTTAGCATTTCTATTTGACATATATGCAGGATCGATTATGGGTGGTTTTTCTCTCAACTCACTGTGAACACAACTCAGCAAGTAGTCTATAAAGAGTTGATCACAATATAACAGTAACAAGCAGTAAAAAATTACACAGCAAGTAATTTTCAAGGTACTTTTATATATCTTCTCAACTCAAAGGATTACAAGACTCTTGGACTCAAATCGCTTCTCTAAGAGGTTACAAGGAGAAGATATATATAATACTACCTACAGCCGGATATACTTTGATACCAGCTGGACACCTCTAACCTACATCTATACTACAAGACTCTAGGCGAGATCTTTCAGACATTTTGCCTGAGAGTTGGTAGTCAGGACTGTCCTGACTTACCTTTTGTCACCAACTAAAGTTGGTAACATGTACTATCATAAAAAGGTGAACAGTAGAATAAAGTATGGTCAACAACATGGCTCTTTAGGAAGATGCCATGCTGTATCAGAGGTCTGCAGCGGATTGTCAGGGACCATACTTATATCTACTGGACATAGCAATGTCTTCCGAAGGATAAAGTACTTCGGAAGAATAACTTCTTCCGAACCACTTATACTTCGGAAGACTGCTTCTTCCGAGCTTGGAGTCTTCTTTGTCTTCGGAAGCAGACTTTGTCTTCAGCTCTTTCATCAGACTTTGTCTTCGGAAGCTGACTTTGTCTTCAGCTCTTTCATCAGACTTTGTCTTTCGGAAGCTGACTTTGTCTTCAGCTCTTTCATCAGACTTTGTCTTCGAAGCTGACTTTGTCTTCAGCTCTTTCATCAGACTTTGTCTCGAAGCTGACTTTGTCTTCAGCTCTTTCATCAGACTTTGTCTTCGGAAGCTAACTTTGTCTTCAGCTCTTTCATCAGACTCTCGAAGATCTCTTGCTTGGCTTCGGAAGCCCTTAATGTAGCACCAAAAGTGACTATGAAGTGGTTTTGGTTGCACCAGCCTTATCATGATCCAACAAACTCCCCCTAGGCTGATGCTACCAAAACTTCACTTCTCTCTTCTTCTCAAAGCTCTCAGCACAAGGAAAGTAAGTGTTTATCATGTCTTCATTCTTTCCTGCTGTGGTGCTGAGAATCTTGTACAGATCCTTGGTGGACAGAACCTCTACTCTGTCACCTTGGATTGTGTACCCTCTGTTGTGGCCCCTGAAAAGAGTTGTTGATAGGAAGTATAGTCATATTCCCATCGAACTATTGTTCCCATTCAGGACCTTCCACCATCTGTAGAAAGGTTTGCCTTTGGTGGTTGGTCTTTCCTTGTCTTCCACTCCTTTCAACTTCAACTCTTTTCAATCTTGGCTCTTCTACTTCATTCAGCCAAGTGGAGACCGCTGATATGGTTTCTGATGTGTGCAGCAGTCTCAGAGTTGGAGGGATTGGAGAATGGCTTCTCTGCAAGCTCAGCAAGATCAAATTTGCTGAGATGAAGTAGAGAAGTGGCATTAAGCCTGTTGTTTCACCATTCTCCCTTTCCACAACAAAGTTGTGAGAAGGTTCATCGAACCTCCACTGGATTATAGCATTTCTAGGTCCAGGAGATTGACCAGAAATCCTGTCCCTTTTCCTGGTATCCAGCAGAGTCACCAGTCTCCTTCTTAGTCTCTTCTCTCAGCATTAGGGTATCGGAGTTGAGACCAAGAATCTTGTAGCCTGGCCCAAGTGTCTCTAGGCAACTCAAGAAATTGGCCTAGGGTGAGGGAGCTTGAAGATTATCAACATAGGTGATGTTGATAAGCTCTCCCTCACAGGAGATGCTGCTCACAAGTAGTGCAATTGATGAGCCTCTTCTTGAACCCTTTATTTCCTCAAAGGAGAGATGTTGAGGAGGCTGAGGGGATGGTCTTGGTTTTTGTTGGGTAGGCTTAGGTTTAGTGGGTTTGGGTTGTGTCTGGGTTTTAGGATGGGTAGTTTGGGTGTTGAGGTGATGTGGTAGGTTTGGGTGAGTTTGTGGGTTGAGGGGTGAAGGTTTCATCAGTGGGTTCGGTTTTGATGGGAAAAGGGGTTGGTTCTGGTGTGGGTTTGGCTGTGGTTGAGTGGCTGGGGTGAGACCGTTCCCTGTACCTCCTGTACATCTCCTTCTCTTTCCCAGACGGATGTCAGTTTTTGATTTCACTGACTATCCGTTGGAGTGTCCTTTCGGACATAGGGTCCACCTGCCTACCAGAGAAGCCATGAGCCCGGAGATAGTCTTTCATC
>CM044017.1:17959272-18059272 GCA_024085815.1 Flaveria linearis | reverse complement strand
TGCTAACAACAATCATAAACAGATGTTATCCAACAAGTGCTTAAGGTATTTAAAAGATTAAAGGTGTTAAATGAGTCGTATTCATGAGTTGACGGATGAAGTCTGACATGAAATTTAAGTACAGTACGTGAAATGAACCCAAAAAACATGTCATCTTAAATACAACCCACAAGTTTTCATGGTTGGCTTGAGTGCGGTCCATTACATTTGAGAACTTTTATTTATTTTAATTGTATAAATATTAGTACTAACAAACAAACAAACAAACAAACAAACAAACAAACCCAGTATATCCCACTCAAGAGCAGGGTCTGGGAGGGGTAGGTGGTGGCAAGTCTTTCCTCTATCTAGATAGGTAGAGAGACCGCTTCCAAAGAGACCCCCAGCTCGATAACAAAAGCAACAAAGCTAGCAAATCAACATATAATCAAACATACGATATATGCTATATGATATATGATACCGCACCCATCATACAACAAACATTAAAATATCACCAAAAAAAAATATAAAATGAACAAGCATGCATCAGGGAAGCAGCAACTTTTCCCTAAAAAGGTCGAAGTGTACTACATACACATCATGCCCCGTAACAAGTAATCAAAGTCCCTTTCTAACTACAGAAACCACTAAAAGTCCTTAATTTTAATTCTACGTCTCCACTCGCTCCTATCCTCGATCATATGCTCAGAGAGGTGCAAGTGTACCATATCTCGCCTAATTATCTCTTCCCAAGTCAACCTAGGTCTTCCTTGTCACACCCCAACCTAGACGGCGGAAACGTCGAGGTGTGAGAGTTAACGATTGTTCACAGCCACATAACGCTATTATTAAATGTAAATATTCAAATTAATAGTTTCAAAAGGAATTACAAACATAAGTCTTGAATATGCAATAAGTTCAACATAACATAACATTTTACTTATTTATCTAGGTCCAAGTTCTAGATTATGCCAGCAACATATGTTCACTTCAAACTTGGGGGTTTTCCTAAAACATGATAAAAATAAAAGGTCAACTATAAATAGTTGGTGAGTTTTCAAGTTTTCATACATAATATGAAAAGATTATAAGTAGCAATTCATGTCATAGGTTATAAGCTAGTAAAGTTATAGAACACATATCTTTACAATCAAACCTCGACTTGATTACAAGTATATAAGATTGGCCAAGTGTATTTGGTTCCCTAGTGCACAAGCATACGACTCCTAGGAGTCGGCAGTTCATCGACTTTAGCACCAAATAGGCTTGTCAGGCCCAAAGATCTAAGACGTCACCAGGCTAGCAATAGTTAATGATTGTAACAAACTATGTATCTCATATAATCACTTACATCCCACAAATAACCATGACAAAATATAAGGATGAATTGCAAGTGCTTTACAAGTCTCAAACGTTTATAAGTGTATGATGTATAAGTATCATGTTTCATCCCAAAACAGTGTGAAATAAAGTAAAAAGGGGCAAGGAAAACTCACTTGGCAAATAAGTATAGGAATGATGATTATTAAGAAATATTGTTAAACGTTCCAACGCAGTCCTTCACAAGGTACCTAGATATATATTTATATTTACAAGCGTTGAGTTAATATTAATATTAAAGTTCTAACGAGAACTAGAGTTTCAATGGAATTGTGGGGTTTTGTCCAGTAAATAAATTTATATAATGAAATTGTTTATATTTTGATTAAGTGAAAAGAATTATACCATTTAATCATTTTTAATATATAAGAGTAATTAAGCATATTAATTGATAAGGTTTAAATATAAAATGCAAATAAATCTTGTAATCTTTAAACAATATCTAATAATGACTAAAATAACATATTGACCAATAACACTTTATTAACCTAAACTATTAGTTGAAATACGTTTATAAGTAAACCTAAAATAACTCTTGTAAATAATTTGTGAATTTATAAAATATATATTTTATCATGATTAATTTATAATCAAAGATAATATGGAGTCAAGTAACAATTTAACGATTTTAACTATTATTTAAAGTCTACTTTATAAAATAACTCAAAGTTTTACCTTTGTAATTAAATTGTGAAATTATAAGATAAAATATAATTGCAATTATCATGATCATTAAAAAAATAGCTATTTATAATGTTTTATATAACAAATAAATTTACAGAAAATATCTCTGTGGTTTAAAATACACGAAGTTTATGAAAATAATCTTTTATAATTTTTAGAATTTTTTATATATTTTAAAGGCTGCAAAAAAACGTTTAAAAAAATGTTGGAGGTCACCGGGTTCGGACCCGTGACCTCTAAATGGGGAAGTGAGCATGGTACCAGTGAACCAAAGGCCGCAGCGGCGGTAGTCTTCAGCTCTTATTTCCTTTAAACAATGTTACAAACGATCCCCAACTTCCGATGAACCCTAGGTTCCATCGTCCCCAAATTGAAGCATCAAATGATGTTTTTAATCAAACCATTGTTAGGGCTTTACTCCCCTCCCAAAACCGAGTATATACATGTCTCCATTACCTGGTTGGGGATGAATCCGATGGTGAACAAGATGAAGAACAACCCGCGACCACGTAGTACCGATTTGATGCTCAAATGATGATGATAATCAAATTCGATGTACAGGTAGCTTCTAATGACCTCAAGGATGAAAAGCCCTATGATAATTTTGAGTTTAGAACTCGTGAAGATGGTGTTCGAATCGGGTTGCAGGTCGCGGCCGAGAGAGGGAATCGAGCGGGGTGTTTGTGCGTGTTTAAGTAAAATTGAAAACTAGGATAGATTAGAGACAGACATATGATCGTATATGTGCGATTAATTTGATTAATTTAGTGTGTTAGTGCCCGATTTGGTGGTTGTCGGCCGAAAATTGGGGATGAAATCGTGGAAAGGTAGAAGGGATCGAAGTGGGTTGGTGAAAGTGACAAAGGAATTTACAGGAATGGTCCCTCAAGTTTCACTCTTTATTATTTCAAGTAGAAACTCTATTTTTGAAGTTTCTAAGTTAACAAAATATCCCCCTAGACTTTTAATTCAAATTTTATACATGTTTACTTTCTTATTAATTCTTATAAATTATTATTGGTAATATTATTATTATTATCTTTATTATTATTATCATTATTATTATTATTATTTATTATTATTAACTTTATTATTATTATTATTATTATTATTTTTATTATTATTATTATTATTATTTTTAATTATCGTAAAATACGAGATGTTACAGTCTCCCCAACTTTTAAGAATTTCGTCCCGAAATTAAAAATGAGACTTAAACGAACAAGAGGGTTTAAATGATGAAAGTTAAGTGTACAAACGGACAACGATAGACGTTTGATTACAGATGAGATGTTTCACTGTAGGGAATCCTTCAAGTCTCTTGACATAATATATGCCTACTTGAATTCTTCGAGACGTTTTGAGAGGTGTTATGGCAATTTACTTATTCCAATGTTTCCTCTTCGAATAAAAGACCAACAATGATAAGAAAGGTTAGCCGTCGGAATTTAAGAATCCCAAACGTCATCATATGAAACGATCTTAACGCATATCTTGTGAATATGTATTTCTCCTTTGACTAACCATTGGTCTAAAATTAATACGCTATACGAAGATCTTGGAATGAGTTCACGATAATGGTTAAGAATATTATTAAAAACAGAAAATGAATCAATCATTCAAATAACGATCGATGTTTCAACATCATACCATGGTATACGAATATTTGAAACAGTTACAGGTCAATTTCTCGACGTTGTGAGATAATGGGTCGAATTGAATATTTAGCCAATCAGTCTATAATGCAACAATAAGAGACACTTAGTGAATGAAAAGTTAAACAGGAGATTCACGGAAACACGGAGGTTATGTTTGTCATATGTGAAGGTAAGACACTTGGACACATGCCAAGTTATGTTTTTCTTTTATGCCAAACCCATGTCTACAAGTTACGAAGGTTTATGAACTATTATATCCACATCGCATTGAGGATAATAACAAGTCTTGTTGTTCAAAACCAAGATAGAATTTCAATGATTTTCAAGGTTAAAGATTCAAAAGCAATTTAAGAGATGAGGCAAACAATAGGATAGGTATTTGTAACCATGTTTTGCAAGGTAACGAATTTCCAAATGCAGATTGCATACGTAATTCATCAAACAATAAGATAGGTATTTGATAATATCTCTATTTGACAAAAGATTGTTTAGGAAGACTATACTTATGGGTTTGATGATATCTCAAAATGAAAGTTGATAAGTAAGGAATAAATGGTTCGATGTAGCTAGATCGAGTCAAAACATGAAGATAAAGGGGAAGAAATCGATTTTAAGAATTTACATGCTTCAAGCTTGGAATCAAAATCAACCTAAAATGATCGGGTCTTCTTTCAAGTTCAGAGATCATGCTTTGGCTTGATAGGTCGAATCACCAACATTGATTCACCCTTCAAGTTACTATATGCTTCTCGTTATTTGATTACAACCATGGTAAGTTGAAGATCAAGAAATGAGAAATAGTCATCAAGGTATGGTTTTCACCCCTATCTTGATGGTGTACTCTCTAGGTATGACCACTAACCTTCCAAACAAAAAGTTTGATCCCAACTCATTGTTGAGGATCCACAGGAATAAGATGAGGTAACGCACCATTAAGGTAAGGGAAATCACTCCTATCTTAAAGGTGAAGTTTTACAAAAAAAACAAAATATAACAAGATAAACTTCTTCATCAAAATCCAGAATTCACTCCTACTTTGATGAGATCGTCTCATTTGAGAAAATACAATCCATAAGAATGAAATTATCATCAAGGTATGGGATTCACGCCTATCTTGATGATTGAATTTCATAATAACAAGAAAACAATTGAAGATTGACACTTGTCACCAAAGTACGGGTTTTCAATCCTATTTTGGTGAGATCATGTCACTTGTGAAATGCCATTCCAAAGAAAATACTTGAAGTCAATCCTCAAGATAAGGTAATCACCCTAATCCAAAGGATGAAATTTCATAAAACACATAATTGGAAACCATTTATCGGAACGAATAGAGATTCATCAAAGTAGGGGAATCACCCTTGCTTTGATGAGTTAGAATTGTTTAGGAGGTACAAGTGTTCTTAGTCATAGACTGACTTACAAACTCTTGCATCTCCCACGGTGCAGTCGGTTCAAGGTTTGACTTAACAACAATAGGAAAAGAATATCACTTAGAAATTCAGAAAATTTCAAGTTACATCAATGTAACCAAAGGAAATCATGTTTACAATACTTACAGTCAGAGTTTGAGGTAATAGTATTTGTTATGATGTTCAAATCTTGGATGTCTTAAATCAGGAAGACGAAATCAAGGACAAGAATGATTCAACACCATGATGAGATGTGAACATTCGATTCACAATCGAAAGGGAAATACATGGACTTCTCAAGATATGAGGTCAACCATAGTCTTATTGAAGACACGCGTACTTATAAGTTGTAACAAAGTTATAATTAGTTTATTTGATCATTGAGGTGAGTGACCACTTATAATATTTGAGTTAACAAAGTTAACATTTAATTAGCAAAGTATTCTGAGATGTAGGAATTCCACCTACAACATTGAATGTCTTTAGTTATGGGACACACCCTTAGGAAGATTTTAGAACCATAAGTAACGGTTTAAATTTTTGAAGACCATACGGTTTAGATTCCCAATATCTTTGGGTATATTAAGAGTCATGTTCATGTTGGTCGAGGTATAGGAATAGTTACATGTAACGCTGAGTTCAATACCGTTACACGTTACACGTTGAGCGTTTAAACGTAAGAGTTGAAATGTAGGATAGGTTCAATATTAACAGGAACATTATGTAGGTTAAGAATTAGAAGATATTAAAACTTTGGTGATAAACTAGTTCAAGGATTCAAGGATTTTTAAGATTAAAAAGGATGGTTCCATTTGGTAACGCATTACCATTTGGAATCGTTGACACGTCAAGTTAGATTGACCTATTTGCCTTAGAGACTTGTGTATTGACCATTGTTTATCACTCATCCCAGAAATCCCCAGGTAAGCATAACAGGTCTCATAATGAGATTTATACGATATGCTTGCCTTAGCCCGAAGGCCTTTTTGCCAGGAAATCCAGAATACAGGTGTCTATGAGTCACACAAATTTTTTTGGTTCATAGAATCAAAACCTTGATGAGATTTTCATAGATTAGCCATTATTTGTCGGGGAGAGTCAAAGAGTCAAAGATAAGTTTAGGGAGATAAGTAACTAAGTTCTAAGCATTCATAAGGCAATCATATACTAAGGCATCAAGTTGCACAAAAGGCATAGCATTATATAGCATGCAAACCATAGGTATATTTAAAAGAATATGAATATCATTCTCTATGGTTCATGTATAAGCTATAGTCTAGGTCACCATTTCTAATAACCTAAATCCCTATAGTTATGGGCTCTGATACCAATCTGTCACACCCCAACCTAGACGGCGGAAACGTCGAGGTGTGAGAGTTAACAATTGTTCACAGCCACATAACGCTATTGTTAAATGTAAATATTGAAATTAATAGTTTCAAAAGGAATTACAAACATAAGTCTTGAATATGCAATAAGTTCAACATAACATAACATAACATTTTATTTATTTATCTAGGTCCAAGTCCCAGATTATGCCAGCAACATATGTTCACTTCAAACTTGGGGGTTTTCCTGAAACATGATAAAAATAAAAGGTCAACTATAAATAGTTGGTGAATTTTCAAGTTTTCATACATAATATGAAAAGATTATAAGTAGCAATTCATGTCATAGGTTATAAGCTAGTAAAGTTATAGAACACATATCTTTACAATCAAACCCCGACTTGATTACAAGTATATAAGATTGGCCAAGTGTATTTGGTTTCCTAGTGCACAAGCATACGGCTCCTAGGAGTCGGCAGTTCATCGACTTTAGCACCAAATAGGCTTGTCAGGCCCAAAGATCTAAGACGTCGTCAGGCTAGCAATAGTTAATGATTGTAACAAACTATGTATCTCATATAATCACTTACATCCCACAAATAACAATGACAAAATATAAGGATGAATTGCAAGTGCTTTACAAGTCTCAAACGTTTATAAGTGTATGATGTATAAGTATCATGTTTCACCCCAAAATAGTGTGAAATAAAGTAAAAAGGGGCAAGGAAAACTCACTTGGTAAATAAGTATAGGAATGATGATTATTAAAAAATATTGTTAAATGTTCCAACGCAGTCCTTCACAAGGTACCTAGATATATATTTATATTTACAAGCGTTGAGTTAATATTAATATTAAAGTTCTAACGAGAACTGGAGTTTCAATGGAATTGTGGGGTTTTGTCCAGTAAATAAATTTATATAATGAAATTGTTTATATTTTGATTAAGTGAAAAGAATTATACTATTTAATCATTTTTAATATATAAGAGTAATTAAGCATATTAATTGATAAGGTTTAAATATAAAATGCAAATAAATCTTGTAATCTTTAAACAATATCTAATAATGACTAAAATAACATATTGACCAATAACACTTTATTAACCTAAACTATTAGTTGAAATACGTTTATAAGTAAACCTAAAATAACTCTTCTAAATAATTTGTGAATTTATAAAATATATATTTTATCATGATTAATTTATAATTAAAGATAATATGGAGTCAAGTAACAATTTAACGATTTTAACTATTATTTAAAGTCTAATTTATAAAATAACTCAAAGTTTTACCTTTGTAATTAAATTGTGATATTATAAGATAAAATATAATTGCAATTATCATGATTATTAAAAAAACAGCTATTTATAATGTTTTATATAACAAATAAATTTACAGAAAATATCTCTGTGGTTTAAAATACCCGAAGTTTATGAAAATAATCTTTTATAATTTTTAGAATTTTTTAAATATATTTTAAAGGCTGCAAAAAAACGTTAAAAAAAATGTTGGAGGTCACCGGGTTTGAACCCGCACTACTAGAAAATAAGGCTAATGCAACGTTTTAAATGCAATTTTTTTCATTTAAGTTGCGTTTGACTTTAACGCAACTTTATTTAACATAAAAGTTGCATTAAAAGATCTAATGCAACATTTTACATAAAAAGTTGCATAATTTTAGTGAAATTGCAACTTTTTTTATAAAAAAGTTACATATTTTACTTAAAATTACAACCTTTTTTTGAAAAGGTTGCCAATTTTACTAAAATATACATGCAATCTTGTTAAAAAGGGTTACAACTTTTTGTAAGATTATGTACTTTTAATAAAGTTTTAGGTTTAATATTTTGATTTTCGTAGTATTTGATAACTAATTTATTTTTTTTGTTGTAATTAATAACATGATCATGAAATTGTGACAAAAATAAATTAAAATGATAATGAAATGAAATTATAAGAAAAAGAGTAAGTGAGATTTAAATAATAAAAAAGAACTATACGTAGTGCCCAAGGGTAGAACTTGGGTATCTCAACACCCAAAACATGAATCAAACCACTGGACCAATAGAACGAATTTGGACAATATTGTTTTCTTATTTAACTAAACAACAATCCAAGCACCTATTCATGCTTCAAGTTGAAAACTAAGTTGTAACTGTAAATTTTAACCTAACCAAAGCCCCCTAAATCAGTTGTGTTCGCTCTTCAATCTTCAAGAAGACAAGAACCATTCAATCGATTAGTTTACTTTGTTATCAGGTAACTCTTAAAAGTCGATCGATCGATCACCTTGTTTCCCTATCATATCGGTTGTCGTTGCTTCACCTCTGTAGTTGCTTCACCATCTGTTGTTGCCTTCCATATTTAATCATTGATCAGGTTTGGTTAATGCTTAATCGATTTTTAGGTTTCTTGTGCAGCCTAAATCATCTGTTGAATCATTGGCTGCTTGATCATCCGATCCCTATCAAGTTGTTGCTTCACCATCTCCCTCAACATAGTACAAGGTTAGTATGACTATTCTATTTTTCAGTAAAAGTTATTTGTTTTGGCACTATGGCTTGTTAACAGATTTGTGATGAGTTTATAATAATTTGATTGAGTTTATTAGAAGTATTTTTGTGATTCCCAGATTCAAGTTTGGTTTTGTTAAGCTTAGAATAGAAATATAGAATTAGAGAATAATCTATAGAAGAAGAAGATTATTCATGTCTAAGCTATTGATTTGTTATTCATCAACCACCTTTAGCGACTAATGGTAAGCGTAATGATGGTGATAGAAACAAAGTAATAGAACGATTTGATTAACAACCAAACAATCGACCCGATTCGAGAGGGCTAGTCTCCAAGAACAACACAAGGTTCTGATTAAAACAAAATACAATGACTGAATAATGAAAACAAGATGCATCATCCTAATACTAGTTTAAGCCGGCAGTTAGCACCGCTCCACTACCCCACTAACCGGAACATGCCTATAAATTAGAGAGAGTGTGGCAAGAATGGGTCAAACCCAAATAGCAGCTCCAGTGCTCCACGATCTATACCATTTGTACCCGAGTCAACCCGTTTAGCTTTTCTACGTGAATACACTAACACTGGTGTCGCGTCATTACTACCCCCTGGTAAAACGCCTTGTCCTCAAGTCGAAAGAAGGGAATTGTTCCTTAAATAAATCATAGGACTCCCAGGTAGCCTCCTCCTATGGCCAATGCTGAGCAACAAGAAGTTCCAACACTTTATGACCTGCCTCGATAACCCAGTGATGTTTGAGAACAACCTAAGGTTGAACATCAAACTCCCAATCTTTAGTGATAGGCAATGGCGGGATAGGAGTAACCAGAGAATGATACCGAGCTGGTTTGAGCATTGAGACATGAAAAACACGATGAACGCGAGACTTAGGAGGCAATTCTAACTCATACGCCACCACCCCAACCTTGCGCAAAATACCAAAAGGCCCAAAAAAATGAGGAGAAAGCTTTTCATAACGTCGCTTAGCCAAGCTGCACTTTCAATACGGCTGAATCTTTAAAAACACCAGGTCACCCACCTCATAGGACACATCGTGACGCTTTAAATCAGCTTGGGACTTCATCTTGGATTGAGATTTCAGCAAGTTGGCCTGTAACAACTTTAGCATATCATCTCGGGTAATCAGTTGAGTTTCCAGTTTAGCGTTCCCAGTCTCACCCAACACATAAGAAACTAATGGGGGAGGGATCACGACCATAAACATCAGCAAAAGGGGTAGTTCCTGTAGCGGAGTGATAGCCCGTGTTGTAAGAATACTCAGCCCAAGGAAGAAAAGAACTCCATTTATGTTGCTGCTCATTGCTTAAAACAACGAAGATAAGTTTATTAGAAGTATTTTTGTGATTGCCAAATTCAAGTTTGGCTTTGTTAAGCTTAGAATAGAAATATAGAATTAGAGAATAATCAATAGAAGAAGAAGATTATTCATGTCTAAGCTACTGAATTATTATTCATCAACCACCTTTAGCGACTAATGATTAGCATAATGATGGTTACTTGAGTTTTGTCGGATTTTAAGCCATTACTTTCCCGTATGGTTATTCCATTGATAAAGTGCAGCTTCTAATATGTTCGGTTTCTATTCTGTACAATTGTTAAATTGATTTTATTTCATCAAGTTGATTTATGTGTTTTATAAATTAATCGTGCTAATGCATGAGTAAATTTCTATCAAGTTGCTTAGAATATGGTTCAGCATGTTGTTGCTAAAACTTATGTTTTGCTTCTACTATTTGTTGAATATATTGCGATTTTGTCACAAGTTTGTGATCTAATTAATTACTTCTGAATGTGCACAATAGTCTGGTTGACTTTGAAAGTCAAGATTAGTAACAGTTTATAAACAAACAAACAAACTGTTAATTTAAACATAATCTGTATTGAACCAACACCTTGCATACCTGATTTGAGGTGAAGGTGGATGGTTTATGTTATGAATTATGATTTTATTTCTAACTTGTCAAAAGGCAGTGGTTTGTAAAAAAGATAAAACATGATGTATATTGTATCATTAGATTCAGTTATTAACATAATATGGTTGATCTTTAACCCGTTTCATTGTAATTCACTATATTGTGAGATTTTGAACCAATTTCATTGTAAACTTTTATATATTGACCTGTTCAATAATAACTTATAGTTCAACCCTTTCTTCAACGGGTTGCTTTAGAATGACACCTTCACTTGAACAGCACTATTAAATGTTATTTTAGGATGCTGCAATGACCTGGTCAAGTAGTTTCATGTTTGATGACATTAAAAAGATATAAAATAGTTACTTTTAATCTGTACAACTTGCTGCTCATTTCTTTTGTGTTTTTTAAAATATATTATGAAATTTTCAAATCACTTTAAATATTCATATCATGGAAGTGTTTGGAATTAGAATATACTTGAAATTAGAATATATCTATGAAACCATCATTTCTTCTGCTGCTCATTTCTTCTGCTGCTCATTTCTTCTGTGATCATCATGACGAACCAACTGCATATAAAACCAACTAGTTTTGTTTATGTATTTTTTTCCATATTTAACAGTGATAATATATCTACTCTTAAGGATTAAGAATCTTCGTATTAATAATTTGCTATTCATGAAGTCAAAGGCAATTGCAAAAACAAGTGCAGATTGTTTTGTTGTTATAATAGTCCAGCTTTTAGATTAATGTAATAAAAGTAGCAGGTCACAAAGTAAAAGTCAAATGAATCAACTAATAAAATCAAAATTTAGAAAAACATTGCAGAATATAAAGTTGCTGATACTTTTATTGGACTGGTTTATTATTTACAGATTTGTTTCTGCACAAAAGTCAACTATCAAGCACCTTAAAGGCATGAAAACTTGTAATAGGTTTGGTTTAACTACTTATACCATGTTTTCAGCTTGTTACCAGTTATGTATATATGTTATACTTCAGTTCAGATTCTAAAATCAATAAAAGAGGACCAACGATGATGCATGTTGTGCACACACGGAAATTCGATGAGCGAAAGATTATTATATGTAATGAGTTTGGACAGCCGGTGGGTCCGGTAACAAAGGAGAAGGACGTAGTTGGAGAATTCTATCGATTTTTGGGTACAATCGCTCGTAACAATTCTTATGCACCATTAATCTATACTTCATGGAGGAAGGTGCCACATAAAGATAAAATATGGGAATATGTCTTGGTAAGTTTATAAGTACTTTTATTTTTTACTTGTTATATGCCATTTGTAACTATATTCTATCTTTTTTGAAGGAAAAATATGATGTGCCTCATGCTTTCAAAACTTGGGTTTTAAAGAGCATTGGACAGTTGTATAAGGTACATAAATGTCGGTTTAAGAAAAAATACTTCTATCAACATAAGGATAACAAAACAAGATGGAAGAATCGACCTAAAAATATTCCACAAGATGACTTTTCACAGTTGCTGAGGTTATGGAATAATAAAGATGTGACGGTAATTTCCTTGACAATTTATTTATTAGTAGTATTTTCTATTTAGAGTTTCCTGTTGTTTTAGTCATTTCTTTTAATGTATTCAGAAGCGTTGTTTGAGGGCTAAGGAAATACGCATGTCACAAAAAAATTTGCATACAGCTGGTCCAAAAAGCTTTGCTAGGATTCGTGAAGAGATTGTAAGATTTCTATTTTTGCTCATGATTTGTGTTTTCGTACAGTTCAAAATGATAATTTTATCTATTTATATATGTTATCATGAATGTAGAAAAATGATGACCCAAACAATGAATTGCCTACTTTAACACAAATGTTTGAACGTACACGTAAAAGGACCGAAGGACGTGCATATCTTGATACATATGATGACACTGCAAGAAAAATTGTAAGTTCTTTCTAGTTTTTCTTTTAGAGAATTTTGTCTGAAGTATCATGTATGTGTGTAATAAAATCAAATGAGTTGGGCTAAAGTCTGAAAGTACGATTGATATGTTACCATGGCTCTTCACATGTTTACTTAAAATGTGTCATACCTCTCACCTGCTTAAATTAGAAATTTAGAGGAATAATTTGAATTTTACGATCACATATCTAAATTTGACTGAATCATATATCTGCTATGTTCTTCTATATTAGTGCTTAAAACTAGTATATCTTGCTTCACTTATGGTTTGAATAACCACGCGTGCTTGACGCTTGGCTTAACCACTTCAACAAAATTCTAATATATGTGCATGCTTACTTATAATAATAATAACTAAATAACCATTATGTGTGTGTATATATATATATAACCAATTAATATAATAGCAAATTACAAGAGATTCATTTATTTAGGGTCAATGACATCTTTATTATAAATCACACCATAGGAATACTCATATGCTCCCATTATAACCTCTTGTTCCTTTCTTTTTGTTATGTTCATCATCTTCAATATCAAGAAGCTTTGTTTATACTTCTGTAATTGTCATCTATGAATAATCAACCTCTGCTTTGCTTTTGTTTTATTCAAACAATCATCTTTGAACATTTCAGTTACTGCAAATTAGGATAATAAAAAAAGGATAATCATGTCAATTCTATAATAAGTTTAAATGTAGTAATGTTCTCTCAAAAAGAAATTATTGTTGATTTAGTTGCATAATATATACATAACATACATTTGATGAAGTAGATTTGACGTCAAGGAGATTAAGGTGGTGTTTGTTTTTCTGAAAAAGAGCTTCTGAAGCTCTTTTGTCTGCGCCAAAAAGAGGCGGGCAGACGTTTATAGTCTGCAGAGTGTTTGTTTTTCTGAAGACGTTTCACTAAAAAAGGTCTGCGTGACCTCTGCTCCAAAAAGAGGTGGACCAAAGTCTTCCCACCTCTTCTTAACATATCAACCCTAAACCCCCCATTTTTACCCACACTCCACAGAGGTCTGCTCCCGTCTTGTTTCGCCCCCATCGCCTCCCCCCGTCGCCCGTCGCCACTCCCCTACGTCGCCACTCCACCGTCGCCACTCCACCCCCGTCGCTCGACCGTAAACCATTCAATCGATCTTCTTCCATCTTCCCATAACGATCCACCCGTTATGAAACAATAGCTACTCTTTACATTAACATTCACTGTAAACCATTCAATCGATCTTCTTCCATCTTCCCACAACCCTAATTTGCAATCACCGGAGTAAATGTTAATAATGATCATCAGAACACTTCTACAGAAGAAACGAAAACCTGAAGCCACCGGCTATTCAAATAGGCCTAATTCCGACGGCCGTTTGGTAATCTTCAAAGACCTGCCGGAGCCGTAGAACCTTCTCATCGACATTCCGGACATATGCGTTGCACTCACCAAAGTTACCAAGTTAGGGTTCACAGCGATCGCACATGGGTGCCCATCATTAAAGGTTCTTTCTTTATGGAACGTTCCTTCAGTCGGGGATGAATCTTTAATCGAGATTTCAAAAGAATGCAATTTGTTAGAAAAACTTGATCTTTCCCACTGTCCTTCAATTACCAACAAGGGCATTTCTGCAATTGCTCAAAACTTCCCAAATTTGTCTTCTTTAACCATCGAGTCTTGTAAGAACATTGGAAACGAGAGTCTTCAATGTATGATTAGTTTGTATATGGTTAGTTTGTTTGTATGATTAGTTTGTTTGTATGGTTAGTTTGTTTGTATGGTTAGTTTGTTTGTATGATTAGTTTGTTTGTATGATTAGTTTGTATATGGTTAGTTTGGTTACAGACTGCAGATGTTAAAAAATCAAACAGTCTTTTTCTTGCAGAAGCATTTGGTCCACCTCTTCTGCTGCAGATGTCTGCAGATGTGGTCCGCAGACTGCAGACGTTTTACCTCTTCAGAAACAAACAACACCTAAATGTAGCTCTTTTCTTTTTTGGACGATTGAAGTAATCGTATTTTTTTAAAGATGTTCTTGATATGTTTAAGTTTAGTTAAGCTTGTATTGTGTCTAAATGTTGGAATGTGGTTGGCTTATGAACCTAGCTATACTTGCTTATATATACTCTCACAGGGGTTGAACTATTGTTATTAGCAATAAAATTCATGTGATGGTATTGACCCTAGCATCCTTCTAGCGTTTTAAAGGATTCACAAAATAGAAACCTCTATGTTTTAATATGGATAGAGAAAATGCCTAAAATTGATTCACCAAATGACTAAATTATGTTGTTTTACTATTTTTTGTATTATTTTCATCCTGTTTTGCTGCTGTTATATGTTGATCTCAAGCTGCTTTCATGCTCGTTTATTGCTGTTATGTTGCTGTTGTTTTGTTGTGTTTTGGTGCACTTTTGAGACTATTATTCTACTGCTGTTTTGGTGCTAGTTTCTTGCTGTTTTGTTACTATTTTAATATCGTTTTATTGATGTTTTCATGCTAATTTGCTGCTGTTTGGGGACTGCTATTTTGCTGTTAGTTTCATGCTGTTTGCTACTAGTTTCATGCTATATTTTAATGTTGGTTTCATGTTGTTTTGCTGCTAGTTTAGGTATCTATTCTGACCCGAATCTATTTTATTTCATGTTGTTTTGAATCAAATCTGTAAGGTTCTTACAAATTGTGGTTATTATGTCATTATTTTCCTTAAGGTGGGTTCTTGCAAAAGGTTTCTTGAGAAGTAAACTTGTGATCTTGTTTTGCCAATCTTGGAGCAACTGAAGTGGGTTTGACTTGTGATCTGTATTAGTTGTTTGGCTTATGTATTATTAAGATATTTACTCTTATATTTTGAAGGAACAAATGAAGAAATACAAACTATCAGAAGATGAAAGTACTTTGGTCGATCCTTTTACGGTTGTAATGAACAAGGAGCACAATAGCTACCTTCGACTTTATGGCAAAGGTGTTACTAAGAAAATGTGAAAAAATGGATGGTGGTGAGGAGCAATACATGATCCCCGGGGGGCTTATGGAATCATTTAAAGCGAGCCTTGAAGTTGAAAAAACACAGTTGCTTGAAATGTGTAAAGAAATTGAAGAGGACCATCAAAGGAAAAAGGCTGAGAAAGAAGGTATGCGAAAAGATTTTGACAACCAATGAGCGAACTTTGAAACTACAATACAAGATATTATGGAAAAACTACCTACTGGAATACTTCAAAATCTTAGAGATGAGTAGAAGATGTTCGTTACTTCTTATAATTGTAATTGACAATTTTATTTTTGACTATGTTGTTATTTTGAGATTAGACATATGCTAAGTTACGATATATGAATATATATTATATTTATGTTAGTATTGTGTTGGTGTAATTTAGATACGATTGCATATTAACAGAAAATTTATTATTTCAACAACAAGTTGTAAAGTTGCATTTGCTTGTAAATAAGGTTGCATTTATTGTAATTAAGTTTATAGAAAGTGTTGCATTGGATGTAAAATAGTTGCATTAGAATGTAACAAATGTTGCATTATATTCTAACAAATGTTGCATTTGAGGCGGCAAAGGTTGCATTTGTGAGTTTGATTTGCTGCATTTAAAAGGTAAGAAAAGTTGCATTAGCTTGTAAAAACGGTTGCATCTTAACAAAGTTGCATTTGAATAGTAAATGCAACTATTTTAAAAAAGGTTGCATTATCTAATAAAAAAGTTGCATTAGGTCTAATGCAACTTCAGCTAATGCAGCCCTAGATAAAAGGTTGCATTAAGCCTAATTAACCTTTTCAAGACCTAATGCAACTTTTTAACGGGGTTGCATTATCTTCATTTTCTTGTAGTGCCGTGACCTCTAAGTGGGGAAGTGAGCATGGTACCAATGAACCAAAGGCCGCAGCCGCGGTAGTCTTCAGCTCTTATTTCCTTTAAACAATGTTACAAACAATCCCCAACTTCCCATGAACCCTAGGTTCCATCGTCCCCAAATTGAAGCATCAAATGATGTTTTTAATCAAACCATTGTTAGGGATTTTACTCCCCTCCCAAAACCGAGTATATACATGTCTCCAATTACCTGGTTGGGGATGAATCCGATGGTGAACAAGACGAAGAACAACCCGCGACCACATAGTACCGGTTTGATGCTCAAATGATGATGATAATCAAATTCGATGTACAGGTAGCTTCTAATGACCTCAAGGATGAAAAGCCCTATGATAATTTTGAGTTTAGAACTCGTGAAGATGGTGTTCGAATCGGGTTGCAGGTCGCGGCCGAGAGAGGGAATCGAGCGGGGTGTTTGTGCGTGTTTAAGTGAAATTGAAAACTAGGATAGATTAGAGACAGACATATGATCGTTTATGTGCGATTAATTTGATTAATTTAGTGTGTTAGTGCCCGATTTGGTGGTTGTCGGCCGAAAATTAGGGATGAAATCGTGGAAGGCAGAAGGGATCGAAGTGGGTTGGTGAAAGTGACAAAGGAATTTACAGGAATGGTCCCTCAAGTTTCACTCTTTATTATTTTATGTAGAAACTCTATTTTTGAAGTTTCAAAGTTAACAAAACATCCCCTAGACTTTTAATTCAAATTTTATACATGTTTACTTTCTTATTAATTCTTATAAATTATTATTGGTAATATTATTATTATTATTATCTTTATTATTATTATTATTATTATTATTATTATTATTATTATTATTATTTATTATTATTAACTTTATTATTATTATTATTATTATTATTATTATTATTATTATTATTATTATTATTATTATTATTATTATTATTATTATTATTTTTAATTATCGTAAAATACGAGATGTTACATTCCTCTACTCTTCCTACCCTCTATGACGATGTTCTCCACTGCTCTGACCGGTGCTGCCATTGGTCTCCTCTTGACATGTCCATACCACCTTAATCTTCCCTCTCATATTTTATCTGCAATACAAGCCACTTCTAACTTCTGTCTTAACACTTCGTTTCTTATCCGATCCAGTCTTGTATGGCCACACATCTACCTTAGCATTCGTATTTCCGCAACCTCTATTTGTTTCTCGTGCGATTTCTTTATGGCCCAGCAGTCTGTTCCACATAGCATAGCTGGGCGTACCGCCACTCTGTATAGTTTTCCCTTAAGTTTTGCTGGAAACCTCTTATCACATAGGATCCCTGATGCTGCTCTCCATTTGCACCATCCTGCTTGGACACGGTGAGCTACATCGCTGTGTATCTCTCCGTCCTCCTGCAGGTACGAGCCCAGGTATTTGAACCTAGATGTCCGTGGGACCGGCATACCCTGGATACTGATTTGGGTGTCCTCTTCCTTGTCGCCACCAAAGTTACAATACATGTATTCCGTCTTAGAGCGACTTATCGTTAATCCTCTGCTCTCCAGCGCTGCTCTCCACTGCTCTAGCTTGTCGTTAAGCATCATTTTAGATTCTGATATTAAGACAATATCATCCGCAAAGAGCATGCATCACGGGACTGACTGTTGTATAGACTTAGTCATCTCATCCAACACTAGTGCGAAGAGAAATGGGCTCAATGCCGATCCTTGATGGAGTCCCACTTCCATTGAGAATGAGTCTGTGTCTCCTACCGGTGCTCACACACACGTTTTTGCCTCGTCATACATATCCTTAATTAATTTGATATACCTCTCTGGTACCCCTCTAAGTCGTAGACTTTCCCAAATTAGTTGTCGCGGTACACTGTCATAGGCCTTTTCTAGGTCGATGAATACCATATGGAGGTCCCTTTTCTTTTCTCTATATTTCTCCATTATCCGTCTTATGACGTGTATGGCTTCTGTCGTAGAGCATCCTGGCATAAATCCAAATTGGTTTATTGCTATCTGGGTTTCCCGTCTAATTCTCGTGTCAATAACTCTTTCCCATAGTTTCATCGTGTGACTTAATAGCTTTATTCCCCTGTAGTTTTCGCAACCTTGGATATCTCCTTTTTTCTTATATATGGGGACTATGACACTAGTTCTCCACTGGTCTGGCATCTTCCCTGTCTTAAAGATAGTGTTGAATAGATCTGTTAGCCATTTGAGACCCTCATCACCCAGGCATTTCCACGCTTCAATCGGTATGTTGTCTGGCCCCACCGCTTTAGCCCTTCCCATTTTCTTCATAGATCTTGTAACTTCATCAACTGTGATGCTTCTACAATAGCATTGGTTTTGTTGCGTTGTTTGAGTTGTTCTATCTACCTCAGTTTGTTGATTTTGATTCCTATTGTTAAATAGGTTATCAAAGTAAGTTTTCCATCTCACCTTGATATCTTTCTCCTTCACCAAAACCTTTCCATCCGCAGCCTTTATGAACTTGACCATTCTCAGGGCCTGTCTTCTTCTTTCTCTTGACTTGGCTATCTTAAACATGTCATGCTCTCCTTCTTTCGTCTCTAATCGCTTATACATCATTTCATACGCCATGTTCTTTGCCTCTGACACCGATTTTTTCGCTTGTCTCTTAGCCTCCTTATACTTTTGTTTTAGCTCTACGTGTTCTTCCTTATTGTTACAGCGTATGAGCTCTCTAAAACTTTGTTGTTTGATACGTATCTTCTCCTGTACATTTTCGTTCCACCACGATGATTCCTTATGACCAACCGTCCTTTTTGTTGTAACTCCAAGCGTTTCTTTAGCTGCTTGGATGAGCCTAGTTACCATAACCTCCCACTTTTAGTTTGCATCTTCCTGTGGCCCAGTTTGGTTCATTTGTATGACTTTATCTCTAAAAATGGTAATCTTTTCGTCTTTGAGCTGGCCCCATCTGATCTTGGGTGTAACTCTCTTGTTCCGTTGGGCAATTGGCCTCTTGACGCATATATCCGCCACCAACATATGGTGTTGCGTCACAACCGTCTCTCCCGGATTCTTTTACAGTCTTTCCACGAGCTATGATCTTCTCTCCTCATCAATAAATAGTCTATCTGCGTGTGTCTCCCGCCGCTGCTAAACGTGATTAGATGCGAGTCTCTTTTCTTAAAGAACGAATTTATGATGCCTAAATCATGCGCTACTGCAAATTCAAGAAGCTCCCTACCGCCGTCATTCCTAAGACCATACCCGTAGCCTCCGTGCACCAGTTGGAAATGCTCATTATCCTTTCCGATATGTCCATTAAAATCTCCTCCTATGTATAACTTTTCTTCTCTAGGTATGTCACCCATAACGTGGTATAAACTCTCCCAGAACGTTTTTCTTTCTGTTTCCCCTAGTCCAACATGTGGTGCATACGCACTAACTACCGTCACTACCTCATCTCCTATTACTATTCTTAACAACATAATTCTATCATTGTATCTTCTCACCTCCACTATATTATCTTGGAGTTCCTTAGCAACTAGAAAACCTACTCCGTTTTTAGCTCCATCAGACCCTGAATACCATAGTTTATAACTATTGCACTCTTTTGTTCTCCCACCCCGCCATCTAGTCTCCTGCAGGCATGCTATGTGGACCCTACGTTTCTTCAGCACATCAATTAACTCTAGTAACTTACTAGTTAGGGTTCCTACATTCCACGATGCCACTCTTAATTTACAAACCTTATTCCTGTCTTCGCACCTCTCCTCACCGAACATGATCTCGGGGTAGCATATTGGCTCGTACTATCTATTATACCAGACAGAGTCTACTAAAACCACCAAACAATAAAACACGGACAACACACTAGAAAGAAACCAAGCACAAGTAAAGCACAATCAACAGGAACTGTCACACGTAGTCAACAATACGCTAGGGGCACACGTTAAGGGCACACGTAGTAATCAAGACCTTACAGTAAGCCAATGAAGCCTATCTGGAGAACAGATCTAAGGTTGACCAGACATGAAGACAACAAGCCACAAATGATCAACACACAAACTCAACCAACAACATATAACTTACTCAGCAATTAATAGCAAAACACTAACAATTATACAACTAATCAGCAAGATATAACAACTAATCAATTATGCACAAACCACAGAACTAAACGGTCAGCAGAGAAATAGACAAGAATTATATCAGACTCAAGATGGAGGGATCTAATTAAAGAACGTTAAAAGAAACAGGTAAGAAGACACAAGATGGAGGGATCTCACCAAATGTGTGCAAGAGCCCCGGCAGGCGGTGGGGGGCGGTCCGGCAGGGTGATGGCGGTATGTGGTCCGGCAGTGGCAGTCCGGCCAAAGATGGAGGTATGGTAGGTATGGGTGAGGGTTTGTTCCGGGTGAGGGTTTGTGGTTTGGGTATGGGGGTATGAGGGTTTATAGGTATGGGGTTTGTTGCGGGGGTGTGGTTTGGGTGGTGGTCGTGGTGGAAGGTGGTGGTCCGGTGAAGGTCGCGGTGGGAGGTGGTGGTCCGGTGAAGGTGAAGGTCCGGTGAAGGTCGGGTGTGGTTGCGGGAGTGTGGTTTGGGTGGTGGTCGCGATGGCAGGTGTGGTTGCGGGAGTGTGGTCGCGGTGGAAGGTGGTGGTCCGGTGAAGGTTTGGGTGTGGGTTTGTGGTTTGGGTGAGGGTGTGGTGGTGCTCTGGGGTTTTAGGTGACCGGAGATGTAAGGGTGAGGTGGAGCGGGTGCTCACCGTTGGTGGTCACCGGAGTTGTAGGTTACCGTTGGCGGTGGTGGCGGTGGTACTAAGGTAGTACCGTTGGAGGTGGTGGCGGTGAGCACAGTAGAGAGAGAGAGAGCACAGTAGAGATAGAGAGAGAGAGCTTTTTCCAGTGAAATATACAAGTAAATAACTGTATAAATATTAGTACTATAAAACTTAAATTTTAGATATGTAAAATAATTATGTTTTAATGACATAGAATGATTTACATATGTTTTTTATATTTTAAACTTTTACATAGCACAACTAATTATAACATAACACATTTTTGATATTTTTCAAAAAGTAGACTAGTTAAACGAGACAATCTATGAACCCGTCCTCGACTGACCTACCCTTTGGGAATAGGGGTCAAATGCACCCAATGAAAATATTTTTGTAACAGTATTTATTCAATATAATCCCGACCGACGTCCAAAAAATTATAACTCGAGCCCAATGAAATTATGATACCAACCTCATAGAAATCTGAGACTGACCCAAATGAAAATTTCCAAGAGTTATTTTATTTTATGTTTTGAAATTTTACTATTATATACCTATTATAAATAAATTAACAAATATAAATCAATTAATTTAAACAATTCAAGCTTATTTTAAATAAACTAATTTAAATAATCAAAGTACAGACTAAACAATGAACTCTTATACCTAAACTATTAATTTATTAAGCTCATTTAACTTAACCCAATATAAATTATACTCATTATATGACTTCCGAGTATATTGATTTAGATAATCGTTGTTCAGATCTTATAGCACGAAAACCATTTCGCTTATCATTCTAAACAATTAGATAATCGTTGTTCAGATCTTATAGTACTGATAAAGGCTGGTAGCTTCATCTCGCCGGTATCTTCATCTCGCCGTTACCGCCGGTAGTCCTGATTTAGAAAGAATAACATTCTCAACATTTTACCGTTACCGCCGGTAGCTTCATCTCCGGCCAACCACAAAGACACCGGCCACCGGAATCTCGCCGGTAGCTCCGCCACTCCTCCTGCAACATCCGGAGAAAGTGGGTTGGTAAAAGGCTCCAACGGATCTCTACTCTCTGCCCCTATCTGCTCCGGTCACCGACATCTGCTCCGGTCACCGGCTTCGAAGGTTGCTGCTTTGAACAAGGTAAGATCTACTCACCACCGCCTAGCCCCACCTTCGCCTACCCGACATCTACCCACAGCCGACCACCCCTCCACCGCCTACCCGAACACGGTAAGTTCTACTCACCGACATCTACTCACCGACATCTAGCCTCCACCGCCTCTCCGCTAGCCTCCACCGCCCTCACACTACCTCCCTCTCATTTGGGTATACTTTTGGTATTCTCTCTCTCTCTCTCTCTCTCTCTCTATTTCTCTCTCTCTCTTCCCGCCGGCGCACCACCGAACCACCGGAGATTTATCACCACCGCTACGGCCATCACCACCGGTCATAGTCACCACCACCCCGTCACAGCCATCACCACCGGGCAACCACAACCACCCACCTTCCCCACCACTCCCCACTCTCCGTCACAACCATCACCGCCCTACCCGCACCAGCCACTCCCCATCCCATCGCACCCACCTACCACAACCATCACAAGCACCAGCAACGCCCTATCCCATCGCCCCTCCCCATAGCAGCAGCCACCACAATCGGTCATCGGGGCCTAATCGAAGAACCTTAAACTGGGTGTACTTTGGTGAGATCTTTTCATCTCTGCTTCCCATATTTGCTTTTAGTCTTGTTTATTTTTATCTTCTCATTTAGACTGCTTGGCTGGGTTAGGGGTACCAGCATCTGGTTTTAACAGGGAGAGTCATCCCCTATTTCTGTGTGAATTTCGCTTGATTGTGATTTGTTGTTTTTCTGTGTTTCTTGTTTACATTGTACGTCACCCGTGTGTTGTTAATCAGGGAGAGTCATCCCCTATCTTCTGTGCTATTGATACTTGCTTGTAATTTGTTGTCTTTTTGTTTCCTCAATTTGATTGTGCGCCACCTTTGTGTTGTCTACCTCGGGTGTGGGACTGCAGTTTGTTTGTGCAGTACTAGTAAGGTGGATAGGCTGATACTATAGATAGTAGAAGCCATTATGCTGCACCGAGATCATGTTCAGTGAAGAGAAGTGCAACTACAGGGAAAAAGGTTATAAAGTACGAGTGGCATCGTGGAATGTAGGAACCCTATCTAGCAAGTTATTAGAGTTAATAGATGTGCTGAAAAGACGTAGAGTGCACATAGCGTGTCTTCAGGAGACTAGATAGCGGGGTAGGAGAGCAAAAGAGTGTAATGGTTATAAACTATGGTATTCAGGTTCAGATGGGTCAAAAAATGGATTAGGTTTCCTAGTTGCTAAAGAACTTCAAGATAATATAGCAGAGGTAAGAAGATACGATGATAGACTTATGCTGTTACGAATAGTAATAGAGGATGTAGTAGTGGCAGTAGTTAGTGCGTATGCACCACAAGTTGGATTAGGGGAAGCGGAAAGAAAAAAGTTCTGGGAGAGTTTAGACCAAGTTATGGGAGACATACATAGAGAAGAAAAAATATGTATAGGAGGAGACTTTAATGGACATATTGGTAAGTATAATGATCACTTCCCGTTGGTGCATGGAGGCTTTGGGTATGGCCTTAGGAATGAAGGCGGTAAGGAGCTTCTTGACTTTGCAGTAGCGCATAACTTGGGAATCATAAATTCGTTTTTTAAGAAAAGAGAATCGCATCTAATCACGTTTAGCAGCGGCGGGAGACACACGCAGATAGACTATTTATTGATGAGGAGAGAAGATCATAGCTCGTGGAAGGACTGTAAGACAATCCCAGAAGAGACAGTTGTGACACAACATCATATGTTAGTGGCGGATATACGCGTGAAGAGACCAATTGTCCAACCAAACAAGAGAGTTAGACATACGATCAAATGGGGCCAGCTCAAAGATGAAAACATTACCATTTTTAGAGATAAGGTCATACCAATGAACCATACTGGACCACAGGAAGACGCAAACCAAAAGTGGGAAGCCATGGCAAATACGCTTATCCAAGCAGGTAAGGAAACGCTTGGAGTCACAACAAAGAGGACAGTCGACCATAAGGAATCTTGGTGGTGGAACGAAAATGTACAGGAGAAGATATGAATTAGACAACAAAGTTTTAGAGAGCTTATACGCTGTAACAATGAGGAAGAACGCCCAGAGCTAAAAGATAAATACAAGGAGGCTAAGAGAGAGGCGAAGAAATCGGTGTCAGAGGCAAAGAACGCGACGTATGAGATGATGTATAAACGACTAGAGACGAAAGAAGGAGAGCATGACATGTTTAAGTTAGCCAAGGCAAGAGAAAGCAGAAGACAAGATTTGAGTATTGTGAAGTTTATAAAGGCTGTGGATGGAAAAGTTTTGGTGAACGACAATGACATCAAGGGGAGATGAAAAACTTACTTCGATAACCTTTACAACATAAGGAACTCAAATCAACAAACTGAGATAGATAATACAACCCAAACAACACAACAAAACAAATGCTATTGTAGAAGCATCACAGTAGACGAAGTTACGAGAGCTATGAAGAAAATGGGAAGGGCTAAAGCGGTGGGGCCAGACAACATACCGATTGAAGTGTGGAAATGCCTGGGAGATGAGGGGCTCCAATGGCTAACAGATTTATTCAACACTATCTTTACGACAGGAAAGATGCCGGACCAGTGGAGAACCAGTGTCATAGTCCCCATATATAAGAAAAAAGGAGATGTTCAAAGTTGCAAAAACTACAGGGGAATAAAGCTATTGAGTCACATGATGAAATTATGGGAAAGAGTTATTGACACGAGAATTAGACGGGAAGCTCAGATAGCGTCAAACCAATTTGGATTTATGCCAGGACGCTCTACAACAGAAGCCATACATGCCATAAGGAGGATAATGGAGAAATACAGAGAAAAGAAAAGGGACCTCCATATGGTATTCATCGACCTAGAAAAGGCCTATGATAGTATTCCGCGTCAACTAATTTGGGAAAGTCTACGACTTAGAAGGGTACCAGAGAGGTATATCAAAATAATCAAGGATATGTATGATGGGGCAAAAACGTGTGTGCGAGCCCTGATCGGAGACACGGACTCATTCACAGTGGAAGTGGGACTGCACCAAGGATCGACACTGAGCCCATTTCTCTTCACAATAGTGTTGGATGAGATGACCAAGTCTATACGGCAGCCAGTTCCGTGGTGCATGCTCTTTGCGGATGATATTGTCTTAATATCGGAATCTAAAATGGTGCTGAACGACAAGCTAGAACAGTGGAGAGCAGCACTAGAGCGCAAAGGTTTAAGGATAAGTCGCTCTGAGACAGAATACATGCATTGTAACTTTAGTGGTGAGGTGGAAAAGGACACTCAAATCAGTATTCAGGGTATGGCGGTCCCACAAACGTCTACGTTCAAATACCTGGGCTCGTACCTGCAGGAGGACGGAGAGATACACAGCGATGTAGCGCACCGTGTTCAAGCAGGATGGTGCAAGTGGAGAGCAGCATCAGGGATCCTATGTGATAAGAGGTTTCCAGCAAAACTAAAGGGAAAGCTATACCAAGTGGCAGTACGCCCAACTATATTATATGGAACAGACTGTTGGGCCATAAAGAAATCGCACGAGAAACAAATAGAGGTAGCAGAAATGCGAATGCTGAGGTGGATGTGTGGTCACACAAGACTGGGTCGGATAAGAAACGAAGTGTTTCGACAGAAGCTAGAAGTGGCTTGTATCGTAGATAAAATACGAGTGGGAAGATTAAGATAGTTTGGGCATGTCAAGAGGAGACCAATGGCGGCACCAGTTAGAGCAGGAGAGAACATCATCTTAGAGGGTAAGAGGAGTAGAGGAAGACCTAGATTGACTTGGGATGAGGTAATTAGGCGAGATATGATACATTTGCACCTTTCTGAGCACATGATCGAGGATAAGAGTGAGTGGAGACGTAGAATTAAAATTAAGGACTTTTAGTGGGACCTATAGGCAGGTAGGGTATTTGAAGTCTTCTTGCGGGGCCTGATGTGTACTAGTCCATATCTGCCCTCTACCGGTGATTCTACATGCTCCTCTGATATATGTTTTTTTCTTTCTCTAATTCTTTAGTTGTTATATTTTTGTATGTTGTATGCTATATGTTGTATGATTTATTTTATGATGTCTTGCTATCGTTGGCTTTTGCTATCGAGTCGGGGGTCTCTTTGGAAGCGGTCTCTCTACCTAACAAGATAGAGGAAAGACTCGCCTACACCTACCCTCCCCAGACCCTACTCTTGAGTGGGATATACTGGGTTTGTTTGTTTATTTGTTTGTTTATCACCAATTGAATTACTTTTATATATAATTTTGATATTTAACTTAGTTATATCATTTTATTGTGTGTACCGACCTAACTCGACCTGAAATAGATAGAAAAATATTAATATTTAGATATAGTCAACGATCATCAAAATTTTCTGACCGACCATGAAAAAAAATTCTAGGTCTGCCATTCAACCCGCACATCAATTCAAAACAATAGTTTATTTTGAATTGAAAGTTGACTATGACTTTGAATTTGACCACGGTATGGACTTCAACGTAAAAGTGGACTTTGACTGTAATTTGGACTGTGATTACAGGGATCGACCCCTAAGGTTGAGGTTTCACTGGTTGTGGTTGATGTGGCGGATAATCAGGTGGAGGAAACCTGCGTAATAGGATATCTTCCAAAGGTTGGTTGGGTTGTGTCCCTCCTTGGTTTTTTGGATTATTCATCCTTCTTGATTGGTTACTTTCAGGCGTTCTTGAAAGTCTACTTAGAATTTTATGAGCTGTTACAGATGATGTATCTTCTTTTGATCTTGTTTGACCACGAATTTAAGAAGTTCTTGAAGTTGATGCTTTTTGAAACACACGATTCTCTCATAAAGTCTTCTCAATTTCAGGATCAAATTACAATGGCGAAGTCCTTCCTGAAAATCTTGTATGCATTAACGTAATGGTTACCTGTAAACAAGAAAACATAAAAAACCTCGCGTAATACTGAACAAGAAAACAAATTAAAAAGAAAAATAAAATCTTTTTAAGTTTTTTATAAATTTCTAAGAAAAGCAAATAAAAACAATTAAACACTAAGCACACTAATTCCCCAGCAACGATGCCATTTTGATCTGGTTTTCAAGACTCTATCAAAATAGTTATTATATTGGTCAAAGCTACCTTAATTGTGTAAGGGTAAGTAAGGTCATCTCCACAGGGAATATTTGAAAAGTGTTTAACAATACGACTCGATTAACTTATAGATACAAACTTTATAATTAAAAATTGAAACTTTGAATGAATCGAATAACACAAGTGCAAAAGGCAATGAACTTTAAAACTAATTTGATTAAATAATAAGAAACAATCACTTACGGGTTTCCAAATCTGCAAGATCAACAATTCGTACTTCTAAATTAGGGTTTGTAAGAAATAATACTTTAAGATCTTAGCATTTAAAAGTTACAACAAAGAAACAAGCTTTTAAGATTCGTTCGTTTACAATGTTACCAATTTACCTATATGAAATTGTCTATGTCTCTTAATGAGCTCACGATGCAAGGAAACCAAAAACTGATAATCAAGCAAACAACTTTATTTATAAGCAAATCATTTAGATCAACTAAAACATAATGTTTCATTCAATAGATCAATGTTCATTACAAAAAACCTACATAAACATACCAATTGTCTCACTTAACAAGGATTGTACTCCCGAAAGCAATCACAAAAACCTAGCTACACATCATCTTCATTAAATCTTCAATCTTTATTTCAATGATGATCAATGATGATATGGAGTTAGGAAGCTTGAAAGCACCTAAAATCTCCTTCAAATCACGCATTTTCAGCTGGGAAAAGTTGTTCTTTGAATTAGGGTTGGATTGTGTTTAAATAAGTTGAAGATCCATAAAATTTAGTATGTTGTTGGTGACTGGCGTATATCATACGCCCGAGGCAGTCTCCATACACCTAACTTTCCGTAATTTTGTCCAAATACGCCCACTGATACGCCATCCATACGCCGCCCGACGTATTATACGCCCATAACCAGCGTATGATACGCCGATATGCTTCTAATTGTTCCTTTTCTTGTAACTTTTGATATTTACATCTTTAGTCCTTGTATTTCCGTGTTTTGCTTCTTTACATCCAAAATAAGCCTCCGTTAGCTCCAAACACCTATAATTCAAAATACAAACAACTTGCACCTATTCCACCATAATCATGATGTAAAATCAAGCATTTAGATCAATTGAACACTAAAATATTGACACGTGATCAATTCTCAAGAACTTAAATCTCATCACAAATCATGTTTATTTTTCATGTACCGGTTTCTGAAGTCCAGTTCACATACAAGATGATTGTCCCGAGTACTTGCAAAAGTGTGAGGATGTGAGAAGAAAATTATATATGTTGAATGTTTCTTATGATGATATACCATCATCTTATATGTACCATGAGGCATCTTCTCCATATTATGAAGAATATTATCAGTCAGAGAAGAACTATAACTTTGGAAAAGATTTGGATTGCTACATTTATGAGCCAAAGATGGCACAAAGTTCATGTTATCAGGATAATTATAACGACTATCATCAAGGATACTCTCAGGTGACATACGAGGATTGGAATCAATGTCAATTTCCTAAAGAAGAGAATGTTATCCAGAATGTTATGCCATTTCAAAATAATTTTCAATTTGAGAAGGAAGAAAGTATTGCTCAATTGGAGTTGATATTGCTCGAGATCGATAAGTTGTTATCACAGCATCATCTTTCAGATGAGGAACGACTTTACTACTCAACTATTAAGCGTGACGCATCATTACAGAAAATAATTAGAAGAATCCATCTCACCATCTATAAAAGTTGAGGAACAAGTGATGGAAATCAATACCATACAAATTCCCTTGTTTTTTAAAGAGCCATGTGAAGAACAAGTGATGGTTGATAGTTATGATATTGATGTGGAAGAAGAGCCTATGGATCTTCTAGAGCAAGAAAATGAATATGCAGTCTCACTTGAAAACAATAAATCTTTAAAAAGTCAATGATTGATATAACCAAAGTTTATCCTAAACTTCCTCCTGTACTTATTATACCTATCAACAAAGTTGTGGAAGAATGTGTGAGGACAAAGATTAGGAAAGTGGAAATGCAAAATATTGAGAAATTTATTATAAAATGGATATGTAATAATTTCTTAATTTATATGGCTATAATTGGGAAGCAAATATGGAGCTGCCAAGTCAATTATCGAGTATTTATCGGGCACTCGATAGGTAAAGGTGCACTTCGACCACCATAAGTGGTTACATGTACGGTCTGACTGAATACCTAAAATTTAGCGCTTACGGGAGGCAACCCGAGAACTTTTTTGGTGTGTTCGCTAAAAACCCTCACGAGACTACAACTCGTCCACTCGGGTCTATCGAGGGGTTTAAAGTCTTGTTTTCTAAATGCAACTGTGATTCCTATGAAAGTGAGTTTTACTTCTTTTATTAGTTTGTGCGTTCTTTGTTTTGTTAGTTCAATCATGCAGCAGACGCAAGCACTCAAGTGTGGGGAGGTGCACGTCAATTAATGAAGGCTCTCACTAATAATTAGGTTTATGTACTCCTTCCTTATCTTGTTTATTAATCATCACCATTCTTATTAATGTTTTAAAACCATACATTGGGGAAAATTTATCCTAAGTGTGGGGATGAGGGAAACAAATGAGAATAGTGCCACCAAATTTAAACAATTTTAAATTTTTTGAAAAAATGTCCTAAGCATGCCTCAAACTATGTAAGATTGAATGTTTAAGTACAAATCATTAACTAATTATCTACTTAAGCATGGTTTTTGGTTTTGGGTCATGGTTAAATTTGTTTTGATATTCAAAAGAGAAAAAAAGACTTTAGATTTATCTAATCGAGGGCAATAAGCTAGAAGGTGGATCTTTCATGCATATGTTACATTAAATTTCAAAAGTCAAAAGAATAATTCATATGGAATGTTTCAAGAAAGAAACCAAGTTATGCACAAAGATGATAAAGGCATTAGGATCAGGCTTTAGGAATTGAAAAGCCTTTTTATTTTTTTAGATCATACCCAATATTACCCATTAGAAATCAAAAGAAAGCAATGTGACACCCATTGCCATATATGATGAAAAGAAGAAAAATATGAAGCCTTTTATTATTCTAGTTTTCTTTTTAATGAAATCCAAATTGGATAGGTCATTATATGTTAAACCATGGCCAAAGTGCCAAGCCTTGTACTTCGGTAAGCCGATAAGGACGTTTTCAAATTATATGAAAATATAGGCTGAAAAAGGTCATATCATTCAAAAAGTAACAAATCAAAAGAGGGCCAATGTTAGTAGGCCCCACAAAAGTAAAAAGAAAAGTCATAAAATATAGGCTAATGTTTTCCTTACAATGCAAAATGCATTGATATGAATAATAGTTCTTCAAAGAACCCCTTACCCAATTTTAGAACTGATCACTTTTTAGCCATTTTTATCCTTAATCTCTTACCCTTAACCTAAGCTTAATGAAACAAATAAAAGTCCTTTTGATTTATGTATATTTTAGGTGTATTGTGAGAAGAATGTGATTATATACATGGGAAAAACATGAAGGCCTATTAAGCTTGGTTAGGTGAATCTAGATTTAAAGTTGAAAAATATGTTTAATAGAAAAAGTATAAGAATTTAGGGATGACCTTGAACCAAAACTGAGAAGGAGTAAGGAATTGGACAATGTATTTGATAATAAAAGTTTGAAAGTAAATTCAAAGCTTTGCTTAGGGACAAACGAAAGGTTAAGTATGGGGATGTGATCGCATGGAGATAATTTAATATTTAATTAACTTAAAAGCTTGATTTTACATCATGATTATGGTGGAACAATTTCAAGTTGTTTGTGCTTTGAATTATAGGTGTTTGGAGCTAAAGGAGGCTTATTTTGGATAAAAGAAGCAAAAAACGAAACTACAAGGACTGAAGATGTAAATATCAAAAGTTACAAGAAAAGGCACAATTAGAAGCATACCGGCGTATCATACGCCGGTTATGGGCGTATAATACGCCGGTTATGGGCGTATAATACGCCGGGCGACATATGGGCGGCGTATGAGTGGGAGTATTTGGAAAAAATAAAAGAAAGTTGGGCGTTGGGAAAGCTGATAGGGGTGTATGATACGCCCAGGATCGGCGTATTATACGCCGGTCACCAATAACATGCCGAATTTTGTGGATCTTCAAGTTTATTTAAACACATCTAACCTCAATTCAATGTACAACTTTTCCCAGTGAAAAACAGGTGATTTCAAGGAGATTTAGGTGCTTTCAAGCTTCCTAACACCCTCTTATCATCATTGATCATCATTGGAATATATATTGAAGATTTAATGAAGATGATGCATGGCTAGGCTTTCACGATTGGTCTCGGGAGTACAATTCTTGTCAAGTGAGACAATTGGTATGTTTGATTAGGCTTTTGTAATGAACATTGATCTATTTAACGAAACATTATGTTTTGGTTGATTTAAACGATTTGCTTATAAATAAAGATGTTTGCTTGATTTAGTTTTCTTGCATCGTGAGCTCATTAAGAAAAGTAGACAATTTGACTTTAATCAAAAGCTAAGATCTTGAAGTATTGTTCTTTACAAACCCTAATTTAAAAGTACCAATTGTTGATCTTGCAAAATTAGAACCCTAGAAGTAATTGTTTTTTATTATTTAAGTAAATTAATTTCAAAGTTCTTTGCTTTATGCAGTTGTGCTCATTAATTCATTCAAAGTTTTAATTTTTAGTTCTAAAGTTGGAGTATTTTAGTTAATTGAGTCACGTTAATTAAACACTTTCCATATATTCCCTGTGGAGACGACTTCATTTACCCTTACGCAATAAAGGTAGATAAGACCGATATATTAACTTGTTTTTGATCAAGTTTCGACAACCAGATCATCTTCTTCCTTAGAACTAAGGATAAGACTCCTGAGATCTTGAAGAACTTCATTCTAAAAATTAATAATCAATATGATCATAAGGTCAAACATAAAATATGAACAAAGAACTGAATTCAAAAACCAAATACTTGACACATTTTATGATGAAAAGGGTATTACAATATAATACAGTGCTCCCAGGACTCCTCAGTAAAATGGTTTTGCTGAGAGGAGAAACATGACACTTATTGAAGCTGAAGAACCATGTGTCTAACTCTAAACTGCCCATCACCTTCTAGGCAGAAGCAGTCAACACTGACTGCTATGTGCAAAACAGAGTTTTAGTAGTTAAGACTCATGGTAAGTCCACTTATGAGCTATAGCACTAAATGAGACCATTCATTGGTTTCCTCAGATCACTTGGATGTCCGTGCAACATCTTGTATACCAAAGATCAAGTAGCCAAATTTGAAAAGAAATCAGATGATGGACATTTTATCGGATACTCTTCCCAAGCTAAGGCTTATAGAGTATTCAATTTCAGAATTAGAGTAGTTGAAGAATCAGCCAATATGACGTTCAATGAGCATACTCCGATTGTGAAAGGTTCTAGTCTTGATTGGCTATTTGATCTTAATTTAGTTACCAATTGTTTTAACAAATCTTGTGAGAATGTTTCAGGATGAAAGGTAACTTATCAACAGGAGATCCTGACCTAAGATTTGAGCTGAGAAGACCAATCAGGAATACTACTTTAGCTCTAAGGGTAATTAACCCTACAGATGGAGTTCCTATCAGCACAACCATGACAAATCCAGCTGATACATCTGAGGTACCTATGAATTCCAAGTCAAAGGCACAAAACTCAAATAAAGGTGCTTCAAATGTAAGAGGAAATGGTGGCGGTGACAGTGATCAAGATATTCTTAATGCTAATAACCACTCCATGGAAGACAACATCAATGATGTCACACAATTATTGGATCAAGATTCTTTTAGTAAGTGTGATGATGTGGTAGGTGACACTCTATTGCCAGATCTAATCTTCATAAATTTAGATTTGTCCAATCAACTTGCTGTGATTCCTCATCACAAGATGTATAAGTCACACCCCACCACAAATATTATTGGAGATATTGACACATGGGTGAAAACAAGGGGACAAACCCATGATAAAAATGTTTGTCTATACCCTTGTTTCTTATCCCAGATAGAGCCAAAGAAGGTTGATGAGACTTTAAAGGATGAAAGTTGGATTGAAGTAATGTAGGAGGAGCTGCTTTAATTGAAAAGACAAAAGGTTTGAAACCTATGTCCTCTCCTTCCATGGAAGACCACAATAGGAACCAAATGGGTATTTAGGAACAAGAAAGATGATAGAGGACTTGTCAACAAGAGCAATGCTAGACTAGTTGTTCAAGGGTATACATAAGAAGAAGGGATAGACCACACAGATGTTTTTGCTCCTGTGAAAAGACTTGAAGCTCTTAGAATATTTCTTGCTTTTGCTACCTCCAAAGATTTCCAGGTCTACTAACTTGATGTCAAGTGTGCCTTTCTATATGGGGTGACAGATGAGGAGGTGTATGTCAAATAACTACCTGGCTTTGCATATCATTATAGGCTACACCAAGCTCCAAGGAAACGGTATGAGACACTATCTCAGTATCCCTGTCAGCATGGCTGTAAAAGAGGTACTATAAATGGAACACTCTTCATCAAAGGAACAGGGAATGACTTGATACCGGTTCAAGTCTATGAATATGACATTATCTTTGAGTCAACTAATCCGAAGATCTACAAGATTTGAAATGAGTGCCATGGGGGAATTCAATTTCTTTCTAGGAATTCAAGTGAAGCAGGTTGACAATGACATCTTCATAAGTTAGTCAAAGTATGTGGAAGACCTATTTACAAGATTCAACATGACTAAATGTAAGGTTGCAAAGACACCCATAGCTAGAAACCACCCCCTTGGACCTGATCTTGAGAGGGAGTGTGTAGATGAACAACTTCATAGGGCTATGATTGGGTCTCTTATGTACATCACAACCACCAGGCCTGATATAATGTTTGCTACATGTATATTTGCAAGATATCAAACCAACCCTAAGATGTCACACCTGGTTGCTATCAAGAGGATTCTTAGATATCTCAAAGGTGCTCCTAAGCTAGGACTTAGTTAATACATAATGATGTACCTAGTTTATGTTTTGAAATGTAAAAGTCTTTCAAGTCTTACATATATGTAATCGATGTAATGATTGAATGAATGATATATGAAGTGCATTGTGATGTTAATTTATGTTTGATTATGTCATGATATCATTATATTGAATGTGTTGCACGTATATGAACTAACTATTTAGGTTTGATGTTGTTTTACATGGTTCTAAGTCAATAAGAACTTAGAAGTATGTTTACCTTATCCATGTGATAGTTCATACGAATGGACCATGCTAATGGACCATACGCATGAATATATCATGCTTATGGACCAGTCGCATGACTGAACCAGAAGACTGGATCAGCCGCACGACTGATACATAAGATTGAGTCAGTCGCACGACTGAACCTTCAGTCGTGCGTATGAGTCAATCGCATGATTCAGTCGCATGACTGAACCATTAGCATGGTTCAATTGCACGATTGAAGATAGGAAACCTATAAATACCAAGTAATTCGTGAAAAAATAGAACACTTGAAATACATACGTACCCTAGCCTTCCAGAGCGTACAAAAATGTCAATCCAAGTTCATAGTTTGTTTCTGATCAATTCTTGTTCGTTCTTAACGTTTGTTTCATCGTTGGATTGATCGGGATATTCGTTCTCACTGATTGGATCGCCAATCAAATAGGATTCCGCACTATTTGATTCGGTATAACGCAGAATCTGTTAGTACTCCATACGAGATCGGTCCTAACAAGTGGTATCAGAGCTTATGCTTATGATTTTGCGTGGATTCAATTGGTTTTGGTGTCAAAACTAACGTTTTTATTCAAAAGATACATTTTTTCGCTTTAAAACTTGGTTTTGTCGAGTTTCTGTGTCAAAAGATTCGACTTGTTCCCATACGGCAGATTAGGGTTCTTGAAAATTCGTAATTTTGAGTCAAGTGTTCAAAAATTCGATTTTTTCCCGCAGCAGCAGCTTCAGTCGCACGATTGGCCCAATTGCACGACTGAACTCCATTCGCATAGTTCAATCACACGACTGAACTCATTCGCACAGTTCATTCGCACGGTTGAATCTTTCCATTTGGTTCACCTCATTCGTCTTGTTCATTTGCACAACTGAATCCAATCGCACGATTGAAGCCATTCACATCCTTCAATCGCACGGTTGAACTAGTCGGCTGTCCAATCGCATAAGTCAATCTGTCCTGTTCTTAGTTCATCAAGTTTACAGAAATGGAAGATCAGTTCTCTGCGTTTACTGCTGAAAGGACTCACGCATCTAGAATCTTCTACTTCTGGAAAGTGAGATAGGGAACCATAACAAACCGCCAAAGCTGTTAACGTTAGATGAATACCCATAGTGGAAACAGCGGTTTGAAATCTACTTGAATGGAGTTGACCCCAATCTGTGGACGTCTATTGAGACTGGTTACGTGGTACCAGTCAGTGCTAATAGGGTAAAGCTTACATTAGGAGGAATGAGTGAAGCTCATAAGACTATGCAAAAGCTGAAAAGAAAGCATATGCCTTCTTGACTCAGTTAATACCAAAAGAAATATTTCATCAGTTTTTTGAGATCAAGCAGTCTAAGAATTTATGGGAAGCCTTAGAAAAGAGATACGAAGGCAATGGAACTCTGAAGGCACTCAAAGCAAAAGTTCTTAAAAAGGAATTCGATGATTTCTCACCAATTGGCAAGGAGAGCTTAGATGATATCATCGACAGATTCTATCATCTTATGAGTGAGCTAGACACTCATGGTGTGGTTACATCCATGGAAGACAAAGTCTCTATCTTTCCTGACGGGTTACCAGACAAATGGGATCCATTTGTGTCCAATTTAAGGCAAAATGATACTCTTGCTACCTTGGACATAAATGACTTCATTTTAAAGCTCAGGGAGGAAGAACTGCGTCAGAAGTACAAGTCAAAGAAAGGATCCTACGCTCAGAATCCTATTTTATACAACTCAGTTCCACCTCCTACTACGTCAGGTACACCATTACAAATTGCTTTTGTATCTAACTCCTCTGCTCCTTCTCAGTGCAGCCCATCAGGTATTGACACGTCTGGGTCATCTGGAACCCACTTCATAGTTCCTGAAGCAAATGCTACGAAGTTAAAAACTGAGAATCTCAGGAATGTGATTATGGAAGTAGCAAAAGAGCATATGGACCTTCTAGCTGCAGTTGTCCAATCTTATGATGATCTGGTTGCTGGAAAGATTGGAAACTGTCATCTTGCTGATGAAGATTACGAGCAAGTTGATGAAACTGAGTTAGAACGCATGGATAACATGTGGGACTTGGCTAGCGCTGTGAGAAGAGCAAAGAAGTTCGTTAAGAAGATGGGACAAAACTTGGTGGCAACTAAAGATACTATATTTAGATTTGACAAAACCAAGGTCACGTGCTTCAACTGTGGTGAGAAAAGGCATTTCAAATGGGAGTGTGTTAAGCCTAAGAAGATAGGAAATGGAAATCCTTTTCCCTCTTTCAATCATCAGGAAAAGGATAAGATTGGGGCATCGATAGCAAGTAAAGACTCTAAAGCTTTGGTTGCTCAAGGTGATGAAGGGCAAGACCGGTCCTTCCGATTCGTATCTGAGGGCGAATCTAATGTTGTTTTTGTTGACACCTTGGATGATGGATCTGTAAGTGAGGGAGACACAGTAGCTGAGCATTCATGTTCAGATGTTGAAGAAGCTACGGATGTCATTGATCACTTAATGGAAGAAGAACTTAGTGCAGCAAATATAGAACATTCAGTTGCTGAAGAGTCTAACACCACCGATGGCTGATTCGTCTGGTACTTCACAGGTAAATTCTAAAGATAAATTATTTGACAAACATGCTTGCTCTGAATGTGACAAATTTAGAGAAAGCATTGATTTAAAATTTTTAGGTTACTAGAACACAATGATAATCTGGTAAATGATTTGCAACTCTGCACTGAAGCAAATCGTGTGCTAAAACAAAATGAGTGCAGTTTCAAAGAAAAGATAGAACTTCTGGGGAAACAATTGAGGGAAACCGAGGTTGCTGCTCTTAATCAATCAAATGATGTTAAGTTCTATTTAAATTCTTTGGAAGAAACAAAGAAGCAAAAAGCAGTTTTAGAAGCTGACGTTGAATCATTGAAACGAAAATTGCATAGCTTGGCCAGTTCTTCACACATAGTTCAAAACTTAGTGAAAGAAGGAAATGGTGGGGAAGGTTTGGTTTATAAAGTAGTACCGCCACCACATGCTATCCTTTTGAATACTAAATGTAGACCAATAAATAACAACCCGGTAAAGGATCATGTGGTGTCTACTCCTCTGGTCAGTGATCCAGATTCTACAGGTAAACCCGTGAAGTCGGTCACCGAAAAGACGAATACTACTTTGGGATCTAAAGATAAGATTCCTGTTGAGGAATTGACTGATAAAATTGAAAGGCTTAACTTAGAATCTGGTTCACAAATGTCTATTTCAGAACCTAAAAAGTTTAACTCAATGATTCCTAAATGTGTTAATCATCAAAGTCCAAATCAAACTAAGGCAAAAGATGTTCAAAAGGTCAAAACAATTAAATTTGTTAAAGAAGGTGAAACTCTAAAAACGAAGAGAAGTTACCAAGCCCCCAACCACACTCAAACCCACATCAAAAATTTCCATAATATGTAGATGGAGATCTTGCTACAGTTGTGGAAAACGAGGACATATCTCTTCAAATTGTCCTTATCATCAGACACCCAAAATGAAAATTGAACTTTTCGATAAAAACCTAGATTTTCTAAAACCAGATCTAATACTCCTCCAAAATACAAAGGGCCATACAGACGAGCTGAAAGCAAGGCCGTGTCACCCGAGGTTAAACCTAGGATTATTAGTGAACCTAAAGTTCAAACCATCAGCCAGTCGTCTGTTTACCACAAACAGGCCTTACACAAAACTGTGTTATGGAAAGAAAAATCAGGTAATGTGTCTGATAGTGAGGACAAGAAGAAGAAAGATGTGCCCTCATCCTCTCAAGGACAGTGGGTTGAGTTCTTGATGTGTGATACCTCTGGGACACCCAAGCCAGTTAAGGCTTGGGTCCCAAACTTGAACTAATAATTTCCTTTGTATATGCAGGGTGTCCGTTATAGCGCTATCACTGATACCTGGATTATTGATAGTGGGGCGTCTAGGCACATGACCGGGAATTCGTCTCTCCTTTTGAACGTCAAACAAATTAATAGGGGACATGTATCATTTGCTGGAAATAAAAAAGGATATATCACCGCTCAAGGCGAAGTGGGAAATGAGAAAGTCATGTTCGATAAGGTCAACTATGTTCAACAACTACAAAATAACTTGCTTTCTGTCTCCCAAATTTGTGATAAAGGTTTCAAAGTTGTATTCGACAACAAGAAGTGTTATATACTGAAGAAGGAGTATGTCATCGAGGAGGATAAAGTATTAATGTTAGCTTCAAGATATAATGATCTGTATGTCTTGGATCTATCAAAATCCTCCACAACTGAATCGACTACATAATGCTTCCTGTCAAAGGCAACCGAAAGGGAGTCAGTCTTGTGGCATAGAAGAATGGGGCACATCAATATGAGGAAGATGAACCATCTGGTTCAGAATGATCTGGTAGAGGGAGTTACTGTCAAGAACTTCCAGCTTCCAGATTTCTGTGTCTCTTGCAAGAAAGGAAAACAGACCAAGAAGTCTCACAAAGCTAAGAAAGTCAACTCTATCAAAATTCCACTCGAGCTTCTACACATGGATCTGTTTGGCCTAGTCAGCACAAGGAGTATTACCGGATACCTGTATTGCTTTGTTGTGACTGATGATTACTCCAGATTCTCTTGGGTAATGTTTCTGAAAGCAAAGTCTGAAACGATTGAATCATTCAAGCATCTGGTTACGATACTAGAAACTCTCTACAAGCTAAAAGTTAGAAAGATCCGATCAGACAACGACACAGAGTTCAAGAATCAGTGGATGGAGTTGTTCTGTCGAGAGAAAGGTATTGTTTATCAATTCACTTCTATATATACTCCACAGATGAATGGCGTCATGGAGAGGAAGAATTGAAGTATGATTAAGACTGTAAGGACAATGCTAGCTGATTCAAAACTGCCTATTTAATTCTGGACGAGGCAGTGGCTAATGCTTATTACACGTTGAATCAGGTTCTGGTGGTCAACACCATGGAAAGACATATTATGAATTACTTGGAGTATCTTGAACTGTTCGGTGCACCTTGTATGCTATTAAAGAAGAATCAGACTGGAAAATTTTGTGAGAAGGCAGAAGAAGGTATTTTTCTCGGCTACAGTATACCAGACAAGCAAGTTTACAATAACTTAACGGGTCAGGTAGAGTAGCGTTGATGTTAAAAGATTCACCACCCCCCTGCTGGAAAAGGTCCTTCCTTCTTCTTCGATTATGATGGATTCTTCAAGTCGTTCAATCTACCATCTTCTCATTCTGATAATGACTTAGCTGCTCGGATGATGTATGATGTGTTGAACTCTCTGTCATCAGACATTACATCGTCTGCTCCTTTAGATGATACATCAAGCCCTTCAAGTGAAGAACTTGTGGTAAGTGATTCTTCCTCTGATGATGAAGCAGTTGAGACCACAAACATGGATCAGACAGAACAGGTTCCTGCTACTACTGGTACACCCACAGCTGAACCTGAAGCCGCCGACACGTCGAAACCTCACACTCCAACAGCAAATGAGACTCAAAATCTGGATAATGAGTTAGTTGTTCTCACCACTCCTGGAACTCGGATACACGTTCTTCATCCCCCGGAAACATCATCGGGGATATTCTATCGGGATTTCAAACTAGAAATCAGTTATATTCAGCTGATTATGCAGCAGTGATGGGAAAAGACTATATTCATGATGGTGCCTATCGATGCTTTGTATCTCAAGTTGAGCCTAAGTATGTAAGCGAGGCATTACAAGATGAGGCATGGGTAAGTGCTATGCAAGAAGAACTCCTTCAATTCAAAAAGTTAGGAGTCTTGACACTTATGGACAGACCAAAAGGTGCAAAGGTGATTGGCACCAAATGGGTTCTTCGTTGCAAGAAAGATGACCAAGGGGTCATAATTCGAAAAAAGGCTCGGCTTGTCATTCAAGGGTTTAGGCAAGTCGAAGGCATTGACTATAATAAAGTGTTTGCACCTGTGGCAAGGATGGAAGCTATTCGTATATTCCTAGCCCATGCATCCTATATGCGAATCAAAGTTTATAAATTGGATGTGAAAAGTGCCTTCCTTCATGGTGAGATTCGTGAAACAGTGTACGTAAGTCAACCTGAGGGATTTGAGGACCCTTATCATCGGGATAGAGTGTACAAACTGGACAAGGCTTTATATGGACTTCATCAAGCCCCTTGAGCCTGGTATGAAAAACTCTCTACTCATCTGCTTAAACATGGTTTTCATAGAGGGGTTATTGACTGTACACTGTTTATCAAGGAGAAAGATGGTGATTTACTACTGGTTCAAATTTACATGGATGACATTATCTTCGGTTCGAAGAATGATGCTTTATGTAAGGAACTCGAATCTGTCATGAAAGCTGAGTTTGAAATGAGTGCCATGGGAGAAATGAAGTTCTTTCTTGGGTTACAGGTGGATTAGACACCCAAAGGAATCTTCCTGCATCAGACAAAATATGTAGGAGACATTCTTAGTTGGTTTGACATGGAGAATACAACTGTTGCTGGATCTCCACTTGCCACAAACCACGATGTGGCACCCGACGAAAATGGCGATCTGGTAGATGCCACTATGTACCGAGGGATGATCGGATCTCTTATGTACCTCACAGCTTCTCGTCCTGATATCATGTATGCCACGTGTCTCTGTTCCAGATATCAGGCTAAACCAAAAGCAAATCATCTCATAAGGGTTAAAAGGATATTTCGTTATCTGAAGGGTACTCCAACACTCGGGTTGTGGTATCCTCATGATGATGATTTTGAGCTTACAGCGTATAGTGACTCGGACTACGGTGGTTGCAAGATGAATTACAAGTCAAGATCAGCAGGTTGTCAGTTCTTTGGATGACGGTTAGTCACCTGGCAGTGTTAGAAGCAGATGTCTGTTGCTCTGTCAACATGTGAAGTTGAATACGTTGCTGTTGCAAGTTGCTGCTCACAAATCATTTGGATTTAACAGCAAATGCGCGACTACGGTTTGCAATTCTCTAACACCCCTATCTTTGTTTATAATTTTAATGCAATTGCTCTAACTAAAAATCCAGTCCAGCATCCTAAGACTAAACACATCGGTATTAAATATCACTTTATACGTGACTGTTTTGAAAAGCAATTAATCGATGTTGTTAAAATTAATACGGATTTTTAACGCGGCGACCTCTACACAAAAGCATTTGATAAACCTCGGTTTTTATATTTATTAGAGGCAAATGGCGTGAAAAAGAAAAGTGATGTGATTCCAGAAGAATCGAGTTCATAGTCCGTCTTTTATTTATTCTAATTTTTCTTTATTTTAATTATTTCTGTCCTAAAAATCCAAATTTTAGGGGATATTAGTTTAGTTTCAGTATTTATTAACTTAAAAAAAAAGGTGGGCAGATAAGCTGAAAGCAAATCAAATCTGTGAGATTGATTCAAAACTATGGAAATTGATAGCACACAAGGAACTAATTGTTTGGGACTTAAAAAGGACTGAAAAAATCAAAAGGCTATAATTAAAATTTCAAGTCTATGATGTTTAAGCCAAATAAAGGAAAAATGATAGTACACTAGTGTGTTACTGAGGTTACATATAGAAAGTAGACCTAGGGGTTGCTAGTCCATTGTACGATGTGTCGGTAGATTCAACACAATAGACAAGTAGAATTCCTTGGTGAAACAATGTAAACTAAATTGTTTAACAGGCTGTGGGTTTCCATCTTGTCACTGGTTAACACAATCAACTAGATTCCAATAAGGGGTGATGAGCAAAATAAACGCCACAAATGTGTACGGACGACCATAAAAATGAGCAAAGCACATAAAAAAATTGAAAACCACGATTAAACAAATGACTAACGTTGTTGGTGTGGTGCGTTATGTGTAAAAGAAAAGGTTGTCTTACAAGAAGATAGGTTGTGTGCCTCTCTGCTATGCGATGACACTGACCTGAGGATAAGCACAACCTAAATATTCTAGAATTCATTGTTGTTTGCACCTCTCTGCTGTGCGATGACACTGACCTGAGGCTTAGCATCTCTTTGAAAGCTCTTTGAATAGTTTCTTCTTATCTCACAAACCCGTAGACCGCTCAAAAATCTCCTGAGGAATGTTGATTACCATATAAGTATAGGATCCACAAATGCTTGTTGAAATAATAAAATCTAATCACCAATGTGAGTTAAAAGTCTGTGTATGGATTTAAGTGGACAACAATACTGATAATCGTCGTGGCTACAACTCCCGATAGTCGAAAACATTGTGTGCTTCTCATAACTCTAGTATGATTTCCTGTAAGTGCTTGTGACTCGGGGAGTAATAAGAATCATTAAGTTAAACATATATCAAGGAGTCCTAAATGATTATGATACACCTGTATGATTCCATATGAATCTCTCCAGAAATGATAAAACCAAATTGAAGCTGTTCTGCTCAGGGGGAGAAATCGGTTAAATGATACTTAAAAGTTTTCAACCCACCTCAAACAATAACACAAAAATATGTCTTGTTTTGTTTAATTTCAAGTTGCTTTTAGGATTTAGTTATCCTTTTGTGTCAATGTCGGACTATGTAACAAAGTGAACTCTATGAATTATACCTTAAAAAGGGCCATGTCTGAGGTGACCCAAACTGTTTTAAATGAAAAGGATCATATCTGAGATAATCAAGGTTTGAAAATTAAATGGATCACGTCTGAGATGATCAAACGGTTTCTCATTCAAAGGATCATGTGTAGGGTTTGTTAGAACATAAAATCATAGTTTAACCATTTAAACTTTCTGAAAACGCAGCGGAAGTATAGCATTATAACTTTGTTTATAAGCTGAAAAATATGTTCATTAGATGACCATATTAATGTATAAAACAAACCCATATAACAAAGGATCATTTATGTGAATATGCAAGCAATGAACACATGTAAATGTACATAAAATCACAGCTACATAGAGCTGTGATTACTACTTTCAGTAGCTCCAAAACCGACCAAAGAAAGGTTGAAATGATGTCCAAAATTCAGCCAAGACTTCAAGGATAGAAGTCCTCAAGCTAGTATACCCCAAGCTCTTTGCAAACACCTCTTCTTGCTAGGTAGAAATCACCAAGAACCAGCTCAAAACCCTTCTTTTCCTGCTGAGAAACCCGTAGGAATATGGAGAGAAAGAGAGAGTTTTTGTTGGTCAAGTTTGCATGTGTTCTCATGAATGAGAAGAAGAGAGTTTTTCTAGTTAGTGGAACTAGACAATGACCATGTGTGTGTTCTTATCAATTTCAACTAGTGGGACTAGAAAGCATGCATGTGTGTGCTCTTATCAAGAGAATAAACCACCATCACATGCATGGAGAGAGGGGACGGCTTCATGTTATAAAAAAATGATTTTTCTTTTTAATTAAACACACACACATGTGTCTAGTCTTGTAACAATTAACCATTTAATTTTATAAGTAGTATACTCTCATCATTATTTGGTGTTATACAACTAATTTAAATAACACTTCAAATAATATTATTGAACAAAATATCCTAATAAATTATTCCATCTCATATGCAACTTATTTAGAAAACTCATTTTCTAAATTGGTGTAAATATTTAATTGCATGATCATATCATCAATTAAATATTAATTGGTGTTTGCTAAGCTTGTTATTGGGTATAACCCGACTTGGATCATAACGTACTAACCACATCAATATTCTATGTGTCTTGGGCATATAGAATCCTATAATCTCCCACTTGCCCAAGATTCATAGAAGATTGATGCAAGCAGTATACCGCCTAACAACGGTTTACTACCCTTAATACGCATGACTTATAGCCATTCAATAACATCATCCCATTTAAGTACCCTACTTGAAATGATTTAGGTGAATCAATCATTTATCCTTTTGTTACAGATGTCATGTTAAATCCAAGAACATAGAATGATCATTCCTTGTTGATTTAACTTAATCAGGCCTTAGACATCTAACTCTCAACGAATAAGAGGAACATATTCCATCTTGACTACATACGTTTCTCACAAACACCTCGTGTCATACCTAAACATACCCTTATGTACTGTCCACTATTTCAGGACAGTGAAGAATTAGCTCAAGGCATAATACTTGGTGAATATCAAAACCCAATATGTATCTCAGGTCGGAGGATAACAAATGATATTCACGTTTACTTAAATTTACTTATGATCAATCAATAAGATTCCATGTAGTAAAATTTGAGATGCGGGTTAGTCCAGTATTTGTATCCCACAAATATCTATGAACCTTGGTAGCAACCCATTGCTCTATATTCATCCTTATGAATATCAACCGATCCAAGTTCATAATAATCTTACCCTCACACTTGTTCCCACAAGTCTGAACGACTACGGACATTTAGAGTAAACAATTTACTCATGGATTAAACTTGCTAAATTGGAACATTAATTGAAACATTATAACCAAATAATTTTACTCAAATAATAAAGAGTTCCACATATCCAAATACAAAATTTGATCAAGTCCAATCACTAGAATATCGAAGTCCTAAGGCACAAGTATGACTTTCATGCTTTGACCTATCTAGGAGCTTCGTGAATGGATCTGCAATGTTTTGATCGGTATGAACTTTGCGAATACATATCTTCCCCTTTTCAACTTCATCCCTTATGTAGTTGAATCTCCGTTCAATGTGCCGAGTCTTTTGATGAGCATGAGGTTCCTTGATTTGAGCAATCGCACCTTCGTTGTCACAAAAGATCTCTAGGGGGTCTTGAATGGTAGCAACAACCCCTAGATCAGCAATCAACTTCCTAAGCCATGCAGCTTCTTGAGCTGCCAATGAAGCGGCGATGTATTCTGATTCTGTTGTAGATAGTGCCACTACATCTTGCTTTGAGCTCTTCCAAGAGACTGCTCCTCCATTCATAATGAAGACATATCCCGACTGTGATTGAGAATCATCTCGATCAGTTTGGAAACTCGCATCTGTGTAACCCTTTACAACGAGCTCCTCCTCACCAGATCCATATATTAAGAACATATCCTTAGTGTTTCTAAGGTATTTCAAAATACTCTTAACAGCCATCCAATGAGTATTACCAGGATTCTGTTGATATCTACTTGTCATGCTTAGAGCACATGACACGTCTGGCCTAGTACATATCATTGCATACATGATGGATCCTATAGTAGATGCATATGGGACTCCATTCATTCTTTCTTGTTCAACCTTTGAACTAGGGCATTGAGATGAGCTCAATATAGTCCCCTTTTGAATAGGTACCAAACCTTTCTTAGAATTCTCCATCTTGAACGTTTTCAAGATCTTTTCAATGTATGTACTTTGGTTTAAACCTATTAATCGCCTTGATCTATCCCTATAGATCTTTATTCCCAAAATATAGGTGGCCTCACCAAGATCCTTAATGAAAAAACAACTTCCAAGCCAGGTTTTTACACCTTCCAAGGTTGGAATGTCGTTTCCAATTAGTAGAATGTCATCGACATATAATAAAGGAAAGTAATAATGCTCCCACTAGCTTTCTTATATACACAAGCTTCATTAGCGTTTTTGATGAAACCAAATTTCTTTACTTCATCATCAAAACACTGATTCCAACTTCTTGACGCTTGTTTCAATCCATAGATTGATTTCTTTAACTTGCATACCTTGTTGATGTTTTGGATCGACAAAACCTTCAGGCTGTTTCATATGGACATCTTCCTCAAGATATCCATTAAGAAAAGCGGTTTTGACATCCATTTGCCAAATCTCGTAGTCATAATATGCTTCTATGGCAAACAATATCCTGATAGACTTTAGCATTGCCACAGGCGAAAAAGTTTCATCATAATCAACCCCTTGAGTTTGAGTGAAACCTTTTGCTACAAGTCTAGCTTTATAGGTATCCAAGTTTCCATGCATATCGGTTTTCTTCTTGAAAACCCACTTACTTCCAACTATCTTGGACTTAAGAGGTGGTGTAACCAATTCCCAAACTTGGTTATCATACATGGATTGCATCTCAACATTCATGGCTTCTTGCCATTTGTCAAAATCAGGTTTTGACATTGCCTCATGGTATGTGGTTGGTTCATCCGAATCTACCACATAGCATCCATCCATGAAAAATCCATATCTCTCAGGAGGAACACTAATTCTACCAGATTTGTGAACGTTTTGTGTATCTTGATCATCCACATGATCATTCTCAACATCCTCATGTTGATTGCTAGTATCAACCAATTGTGTATCGTCTTGTGAATCTTGAACCTCTTCAAGTTCCACTGCTCTTCCACTAGTTTCTTCCGAAAGAAACTTAGTTTCTAAGAACTCTACCTTTCGAGCAATAAACACTTTCTGTACTGTCGGATCATAGAAATAATATCCAATACAATCTCTAGGATATCCAATGAAAATACACTTTGTGGATCGGGCTTCCAGTTTGTTTTGAGTGTATTGCTTAGGATAAGCATCGCACCCAAACTTTTAAATATGATAATGATGGAACCCTTCCATGCCATACTTCAAAAGGTGTCCTTTCCACTTTCTTGGTTGGGGTAAAATACGGGCCGCGGAGAGCAACGCGAAACCCCAAAATGATAGAGGTAGAGTACTTCTAGCCATCATAGATCGAACCATATCCAATAGAGTCCGATTCCTCCTCTCAGACACACCATTATGTTGTGGTGTTCCAGGTGGAGTAAGTTGTGAGACAATCCCACAACTTCTAAGATACTCTTGAAATTCACTACTTAGGTATTCACCTCCTCTATCTGTACGAAGAATCTTGACCGTTTTGTTGAGTTGATTTTCTACTTCATTCTTGAAGATTTTGAACATTTCAAAAGATTCATGTTTGTGTCTTAAAAAGTACACATACCCATAACGACTATAGTCAGCGGTAAAGGTAATGAAGTATCTTTCATCATTCCTAGTTATTGGTTTAAAAGGTCCACATACATCCGAATGTATGATTCCTAATAAATCCTTTGCCCTTTCATTAATCCCACTAAAAGGGGCCTTTGTCATTTTACCTTGTAAACAAGACTCGCATACATCAAATGAATCATTTTCATTAGTTTTCAAAAGACCATTCTTTTGGAGTTTTTGCATACGATTCTTGTTTATGTGACCAAGGCGACAATGCCAAAGATAGGAATCACTCAAATCTATTTTGAGCCTTTTGGTGGTTGCTTGGTACATTGAGCTATCATATGTTGTGTTTTCATGAATCAATTCATAAATACCATTACAAGGTATAGCTTTAAAATAAAACATATGATTGAAAGAAACATGAATATCATTGTCAACAAACTTGAAATCATAATCACATTGTCTTAAACGGGAAACAGAAATAATGTTCCTAGTCAAACTAGGAGCATACACAACATTCTTTAAAATAACTTCCAAACCACTTGGAAGCTTCAAAATGTAGTCTCCTTGGGCTTCTATGTGAACCTTTGCACCATTCCCCATGAAGAGACTAATTTCCCCTTTTGCATAATGCTCACTTCTTTTGAACCCCTGCAACAAATTGCAAATATGAGTTCCACATCCGGTATCTAATACCCATGTGTTAGAAGAAATAACATTTAGCTCAACATGTATCATAAAGATTGTACCTGAGGTTTGCCCCGCATCCCTCTTTGATCTCAACGCTTTGAGATAGACCGGACAATTACGTTTCCAATGGCCTACCTCACCACACTCAAAACATGGGTCATCATGAGCAACCTTTTGCTTCTTTTCTTTCGGTTTGGGCGGTTCTATTTTTGCTTTTCCCTTACCCTTCCCTTTGACGTGCCCCTTCCCTCTTGCAACACTTGCCCTAGGGTCGGGGAGGTGCCTCTTACTACTACCTCCTTCATTGATTGTAAGGACTGGTAGAACCTTTCTACCCATGCCCGCCTCGGCCGTTTTGAGCATTGAGTGAAGCTCACCAATGCTCTTGTCCCATCCATTCATGTTATAGTTTATAACAAAGCTATCAAACTTCTTGGATAGAGAGTTGAGGATCAAATCTGTTGCCAACTCATTGGACACACGACAGTTAAGCCTTTCGAGGCGATCAATGTGGCTCTTCATCTTAAGAACGTAAGATGACACCGATTGGGTCTCGTCCATCCGACATGCATGGAGTGCTCGAACCGTTTCGAAGCGCTCCACCCTTGATTGTTTTTGGAACATTTCCTTCAACTGGGTGATCATGTCATAGGCATTGTGGTTCTCAAGTCCTTTTGCAAATCGGGAATCATACTTGCTAGCATGAGACATGCGACTTGCACAGAGTCCTCGGTGTACTTGACCCACTCGGCAAAGGCCTCAACGTCATTTTCATCGGGTTGATCGGGAATGGGATCGAACCCATAGGACTTCTTTTCTTGCTTGAGAACGATTCTCAAGTTTCGGTACCAATCCATGAAGTTCCCATGGTTTAGACGTTCCTTTTCAAGGATTGTTCTTAGTGATAGGTTATGGACGGTCGGGTTTGTGTTGTTGTTGTTTGCGGCCATTCTACAAAATTTACAAAGTTCTTATTAGTATTTCTGAAAAATTACATTTTAATCATTAATACCCTTTACGTCTCATAGACAATTAATAATTAAAATCTAGAATCCAACGTTACGTTTAAATATCGGTTAGGTGACCTTTATCCTTTATTTAAATTAACAAGGTAGTCAACGTTTGACAATTGTAACCTATTATAATTTCTAGTGTATGGGATCGGTTAAACATCTTATGTTTGTTTGGCATGTTTATCCCATCAACACCCTTTGTACGTCATGCTTCGGTGATCCTAATGCATGATTTCCAAATTAAGTCGTCCTACTTAGACACACGTGTGGATTTGCTAATATTAGTGGTTAGGTGACCTTTATCCCATAAATATGGCAAACCCACCTCAAACTCATAAGTTCCCTCTAATGTGGTTAGGTGACCTTTATCCCACATCAAGTTCTCAAATGATTCGAGTGTTGTATAAGAGGATGGTGTTTGACTTATTTTAAAAGGGATTTGAATATTTAGAGTTTTCATAATTCTAGTTTAGAAAACTCTATGTACTTGTATTTGCATGCTTTCAAATACAAGATACCCTATGGTTCCTTTAATAAAACCCATTTTATTATAAAATCATTAATCCTTTTAATAACCTTTTATTAACTTTTAATGATTAAGAACCATCAATTTTCAGCTTGTTAAGTTTGTTAATGAGTTTGTAATATATGTCCAAATATCAACCAAACAATCAAACAACAAACATTCAAACAAGCATAAATATATAAACATGAGTGCATAACCATAGCCACTAACTTGACAACACTTGTTTGCCATCACAAGTGTTGTCATAAGGTCTTTCTTAAGGGTTTGTAATGACACATTATATGTGTCCATGGACTCCCACTTGAATCCATATCCAAATACTTCAAGGTCCATGTCTTTGATGTCCATTTTTGGGTCTTCATCTTGTGCATCTTCCTTTTACAAAAAATAATATCCTAATACATTTTTCTAGTAAAATAAATGCACCTAATCTATTTATTACATAACTAAATAAATAAATAATTACAACCCAAATAATAAACATAAAATTACAACCCAATTGAATGAATAAAACAACCATTGCAATCATCCAAATCAAAAGGCCAAAGGCTAGGTTATGCACACTAACATATGAACAATCATTAACATCATTCAACAAACAAAATAAACCCCATCAAACCCTAAATTTTCAGCCAACATAAACTGAAAATTTGGGTTTTTTGTCCAAACAAACAACAACCAAACATATCAACCAATTGACATTCCTATCTTTCAAAGTTTAATTATAAGCATGAAGATATAACTTTGAAAGACTTGGGGTTTATTAAATCAACCAAAATCAGCCCCTAATTAGTTGATTAACATCCTTTAAAATGATTTTTAAAGGGTAAGAACAAGCAAGCTATCCACATAACCGGCTCTTGATGCCATTGTAGGGTTTGTTAGAACATAAAATCATAGTTTAACAATTTAAAATTTCTGAAAACGCAGTGAAAGTATAGCATTATAACTTTGTTTATAAGCTGAAAAATATGTTCATTAGATGACCATATTAATGTATAAAACAAACCCATATAACAAAGGATCATTTATGTGAATATGCAAGCTATGAACACATGTAAATGTACATAAAATCACAGCTACATAGAGCTGTGATTACTACCTTTCAGCAGCTCCAAAACCGACCAAAGAAAGGTTGAAATGATGTCCAAAATTCAGCCAATACTTCAAGGATAGAAGTCCTCAAGCTAGTATACCCCAAGCTCTTGCAAACACCTCTTCTTGCTAGGTAGAAATCACCAAGAACCAGCTCAAAACCCTTCTTTTCCTGCTGAAAAACCCGTAGGAATATGGAGAGAAAGAGAGAGTTTTTGTTGGTTAAGTTTGCATGTGTTCTCATGAATGAGAAGAAGAGAGAGTTTTTCTAGTTAGTGGAACTAGACAATGACCATGTGTGTGTTCTTATCAATGTCAACTAGTGGGACTAGAAAGCATGCATGTGTGTGCTCTTATCAAGAGAATAAAGCACCATCACATGCATGGAGAGAGGGGACAGCTTCATGTTATAAAAAATGATTTTTCTTTTTAATTAAACACACACACACATATGTCTAGTCTTGTAACAATTAACCATTTAATTGTATAAGTAGTATACTCTCATTATTATTTGGTGTTATACAACTAATTTAAATAACACTTCAAATAATATTATTGAACAAAATATCCTAATAAATTGTTCCATCTCATATGCAAGTTATTTAGAAAACACATTTTCTAAATTGGTGTAAATACTTAATCGCATGATCGTATCATCAATTAAATATTAATTGGTGTTTGCTAAGCTTGTTATTGGGTATAACCTGACTTGGATCATAACGTACTAACCACATCAATATTCTATGTGTCTTGGGCATATAGAATCCTACATCATGTCTGAGATGATCAGTGTTCATAATGTTATATCAATCAAACGTTAAACTGAAGGTTTGAAAAGTAAGAAGTCAACTCAAGAGTATGAATCAATCGCACGATTGGATCATAAGTATGAACCAATCGTACGATTGAATCATAAGAATGAGTCAATCGTACGATTGGACCATGAGATTGAGCTAGTCATACGATTGGATCATAAGTATGAACCAATCGTACGATTAGACCAGGAGAATGAGCTAGTCATACGATTGGACCATGAGAATGAGCCAGTCATACGATTGGACCATGAGATTGAGTTAGTCATACGATTGGACCATGAGATTGAGCCAGTCATACGATTGGATCACAAGACTGAGCCAGTCGCATGACTGGAGAGAGGAGACTGAGCCAGTCGTACGACTGAAGAGAAGAGTATGAGTTAGTCGCACGACTGAACCTCAGTCGCACGATTGAGCCATGCATATGGGTCCAGTTGCATGACTGAAATCCAAAACAGTATAAATAGAGGCTCATTCGGTCGCAATCTCTACCAGACTTCAAACTCTCCAAACCCGCCTAAGCTCTGTTACTTTGCCAAAATTTCAAACGTTTGAGACTGCATTCTGATTTGTGTTCTAACCCTAAGTGTATTCATCTACAGGTAACTTGCGATAGGAATCGGGACAAACAAGAACTCTAATCGAACTAAATGACCTAAATTGTTCAAAAAATAACCAGGACTCAAACCCTAAAAATTGACCACTTAAATGATTAAAAATGTCAATTTAAAGGAGTTTAGATGCTATATTAAGTCCCTGCGAACCATATGAACCTAAAAACGACATCTAATTTCACTTGATGACAAGATTCAAGATTATGGAGTCGCACAGGGGTTTATGCAAATGGACAGACTAATGAACTTCAGTCGCACGATTGAGCCATTCGCATGCTTCAATCGCACGATTGAACCAATCGGTGATTCAGTCGCATGACTGACTCAACCGCATGGCTTCACACACGACTGAACTCAATCGTCTGGTTCAATCACATGATTGAACCAGATTGGTCAAAATCCGTTCTAAGTGAAATCGTTTATCTATTATGAACGGAACTAATGTGTTTGCCCCTTGTATTGCAGCAATATGGCAGATAGATGGACGATGAGCACGAAGCACAATATATGTGCTCTTCTGGACCCCACATCCCGGAATGCTTCTGAGTTTATCGGGATCATAGCCTTTCTTCGACGTTCGAGGATCTTCACCGCCATATCTACACCATGAATACCGTACAGGTCGATCCAGCAGACGTTCTGGGAGAACGCCATTGTTGACAGATCTACAGAGCCTTACTGCATTAGGAGCTCTATCTTTGGGGAAGATATCCAGATTGGTGAAGAGGATATCAGGCGAGTCTTGGCCTTGGGTGACGATGGTGCACACCCAACCAAGCTGCATCCCCTAATGGTACGGGGATGCTTCCTCAGGATCAAGCACGCCAGTGATATCAACACCGGCGTACTGAACAAGAGTAACATGTGCCCTCAATTTAAGTATCTGGCACATGTGAACCTGAAGTGCATAGCCTCCAGGAGAGGAGGATTAGATGAGCTGTCTGATTAGATCCAGAATGCGTATGTGGCATTGGTACTGAACCATCCGTTCAGCTTCTCACGGATGTTCTTTACCTATTTGATCGAGAACATAGAAGCCAAGGGGAAAGAGGGATTCTGCATGTACCTGAGGTTTCTTCAGATGATGATTGACGAGAAGCTTCCCCACCTTCCCAAGGAGAAGTACAATGCGGTGTGGCTGGAAGTTATGGACGACACCACCTTGGGGAGGATGAAGGTGTACCGGGGGAAGCAGGTGAAGCCCCCGGTTAGGAGGTTGTTCGGCCACCTGGCGAGGAAGGACTACGTGGCTCCAGCTCGTAAAAAGTGGCGTCACGATGACAGTGATTTGAATGTTGAGCCAATCATGGCTGCTGTTGATGAGGATGATGACGATGATAACGGTTAGGGTGGTGGAGATACAGGCCCTAGTGAACCAAGGGCCACTGACACTTCCACTACGTCTCCACCACCCACAATGTTACTTCCTCAGCTCCTGATGGATTGGAGCAGGCACCCATCCATCAGGACTTTCTTCTAGATGACGAAGACGAGGAGTCCGATGAGGCGCCCCTCACAAGGACAGTTGGTAGCCTTGTGGTGGCTACCGACCGGGGTATGGAGGCGGTTGGAGGAAGTCGGGCTGGGGTGGAGGGTACTGACACTACTGATCCTACCTACACACCTCCCCAGCCAAGCCCAGGGGGAGCCTAGAGCTCCAAGGGCTCACAGTTGAAGAGGATGGCACAGCCACATGGCAAAAAGGCCAAAAGAAGACGTATAGTACTGATGACCTATTTTACTACCACAACCACTACATCCACCATCCCTACCACACCTATCACCACCACAGCCACTACTCCCATCACACCTACCACTACCACTACAGCTACCACCACTCCACCCATTTCATCCATTCCACTACAAACCACAACCACCACCACTCCTACATATACTACATCCACCACTCCACCCACCACATCACATGCCGGACCATCCACCTTGTCAGTACCACCACTCGGATCCTCTCTGCCCAATGTTGGGTTAGAGGAACAGCTTACCAGCCTCAACCGTATGGTTCTGAAACTGCTCGCAACTGATGATATACAAACAAACCAGATGACTCAGTTGATGGCTCTCAACGCTGAGCAGGGCAAGCAGATCGCCTTGCTGACCAAGAAGACTGCAACTCAGAGTCAACAGATTGCATATCTGACTGAGAAGGAAGCTGCCCTCATAGGAGATTTGTCCAGAGCTCAACGTGCCTTAACCACACAGAATGATATTTTGATGGCATCGGTGAAGTGAATCGAGGATGTTGAGAAGAAGAACAAGAAGCTATGCCTAAGGCTAAAGGGAACAAAAGGCGAGCCTCTCAAGATCAAAGGTGATGGTGATGATGGTGATGATGATGATGATGATGATGAGTCATCTGATGATGATGAGTTTGATGATGATGATGATGTTGAGGGAGAGGGAAGTGGAGAGGAAAAAGAGGGAGGTGATGAGGATGATCCTAAAGGTGATGCATATGCATCAGCCTCAGATCCAGCGGCTCAGGTAAGGAGGACAAAACGATGTCAAGAATCAAGACCGTCCACCTTAGCTTCTCAAGCTGACGAGCCAAGTGACAAGGACAAGACTAATGATTAGTTGTCTTAGATTTTGATTACCTTTTGTACTTGAATTATATGTATTACACTTATGTAATTAATGCTTATCAACATTTATTAATGTAAATGAATTGATTACTGATATGTTTGTGTGGTGTTGAATGTTTAAACAAACAGATGAATGTCAACAGACTGATGAGCACGACATCGCACCCCTTCAGCAAATCAAGACTCAACTAACAATGATTCTTGATTTGCAAGGGATCGTGCTACGATCGGTGAGCTACACACCCAAGGAAGGAGAGATCATTCATGATCTCACAGACGAGCAATTGGCCGATATGTTCAGACTCAAACTGGATGAGCTAGTCAAGGATGCTCCCAAGGTTGATGTCATGAGTGATGAAGAGCTGCAGGGCGTCGATGATATTGATATAGAGGATATCACAGCACAAGAGTATCCACAGTACACTGACCAATAGGGAAATATTATCCTTGATTTGGGTGAAACATTTGGCAGTGATACGTTTGGAGCTCTTGATGCTCAAGAGAAAGAGAAGGAGAAAGCAGAAGGGAAAGCCCAAGCTTTGGACACTAATGTTGACATCAAGAAAGCTGAATGGGCAGTTTGTTTAGAAGAGATGAAAGCCCAGCGACAACCACCAAAGACTAACGCCTACACCAAACTCTACAGAGTCAAGAAGCATCAGAAGGTGTCGGGAAAGATTATTAGCTGGGCGTATTTTGAAGACTTGGATGTGTACACGGTGAAAAGAGAGAAGGGAATAGAGTACTTCAAATACCCGCATGATCTGAAGACTCTCCCTGGTTTTGAGTTAAACAGGCTTGCCTGTTTAGACCTTTTGTACGCCAACCCCAGGAAGATGTCGGGGTGGTTTGAGATGGCGTTAAAGAAAGAGTACCACACCAGGTGGGTCAACTTCAGGCCTCAACAGCCTAAACGGTTCATAAATAAGATCAAAGTTGATCCATATACTGGAAAGCCTAAGGTAGTGCTGAAGTGGAGTCCTCCACGCACAATGTCAAAGATCCCATTGCGGGAGATGCCTCAGGACTTCATTCCACACTTCAAATGGTGGTACTATGACTGGAGAATGGGTGATGCGGTCATAGTTTTGCACAAAGATGCTCAGATTGTGACTATTTGAGTATTTGACCCTATGTGGCTGACGAACTTGTCCAAAGACAATGTCTACACTCTATACAAGTGGCCACTATTCTATGACACGCAGGACATCGTACAAGCTCTACAGTTCCAACACGTCATACGACTCTGCTTCGTATTCGAGATACATGCTAGAGTCACAAAAGAAGAGAAGTACAAGATGTTTTAAGAACACGTGAAGAATGTTAGACAATAGAGATAACTAGGTCCAAGGGGGAGTTTGTTGATACATAGTTATGTACCTAGTTTATGTTCTAAAATGTAAAAGTATTTCATGTCTTACATATATGTAATCGATGTAATGATTGAATGAATGATAAATGAAGTGCATTGTGATGTTAATTTATGTTTGATTATGTCATGATATCATTATATTGAATGTGTTGCACGTATATGAACTAACTATTTAGGTTCGATGTTGTTCTACATCGTTCTAAGTCAATAAGAACTTAGAAGTATGTTTAACTTATCCATGTGATAGTTCATGCGAATGGACCATGTTAATAGACCATACGCATGAATATATCATGCTTATGGACCAGTCGCATGAATAAACCAGAAGACTGGATCAGCCGCACGACCGAGACATAAGATTGAGTCAGTCGCACGACTGAACCTTCAGTCGTGCGTATGAGTTGTTCAGTCGTGCGTATGAGTCAATCGCATGATTCAGTCGCACGACTGAACCATGCTAATGGTTTAGTCGTACGATTGAAGACAGGTAACCTATAAATACCAAGTAATTCGTGGAAAAACAAAACACTTCAAATACATACTTACCCCATCTGTCCAGAGCGTACAAAAACGTCAATCCAAGTTCATAGTTCGTTTCTGATCAATTCTTGTTCGTACTTAACGTTTGTTTCATCGTTGGATTGATCGAGGATATTCGTTCTCACTGATTAGATCGACAATCAAATAGGATTCCGCACTATTTGATTCGGTATAATGCAGAATCTGTTAGTACTCCGTACGAGATCGGACCTAACAGACTTTGGTATCCAAATAATTCCGACTTCAATCTGTATGCCTATACATATAGTGACTATGGTGACTGCAACATGACTGTAAAGTCTACATCTAGGGGGTGTAATTTTTTGGTGGAATGATAGTTTTATGGAAATGCAAGAAATAATCATGTGTGTCTACATCGACCGCTGAAGTTGAATACATGCTGCTCCTAGCTGCTATGCTCAAGTGCTTTGGATTCAGAATCAGATGTCACACCCCAACCTTGACGGCGGAAACGTCGAGGAGTGAGAGTTAAGATAGTTCACAGCCACATAACGCTATTAATAATCCCAAATATATATTAAGCAAAATTCCAATAGTACATTACAACCATAAGTCTCAAAGAAATTAAAATGAATATAACAAGTCATTTATTCCATTTATTCGTCTAGGTCCATTCCTAGATGTGTAAGCTTCGAAGATTAGAAATTAAGCTTGAGTATTTCCTGAAATATGTTAAAAATAAAGATCAACAATAATGTTGGTGAGATTTCTATAGTTTCAATACATAAGTATATATAGAAGATGGCAATTCATGTTGTAAATTAGAGAACAAACTAACTAGGGATGTAAGACAGAATGCATAATTAAACCTTGAGAAAGTTTTACAAGTCTCAAACGTTAAAAGTATATACGATTAGCTAAGTGTACTTGGATCAACCAAGCAGGCTTGTCAGGCCTATAGATCTATGACGTTGCCAGGCTAGCAATAGTTAATGATTGTACATATATTCGACATTACATGGTAGCTACAAGGTCCAACTAACCACAACACACAAGTAAATTGCCATAAGTTTACAAGAATCAAACGTGTTTACAAGTGAAATGTTTATAATGTAACATGTTTCACCCAAAAGTGTGAAAATAATAAAATGGGTATAGAAATACTCACTTGAGATATAATTGTATAAACGATGGTTAAAACAAAGAATAATAAGCAACTTCCAAAGTAGTCCTTCACAAGGTACCTAAATATATATTTTACAAGTTTAAGTTTAATAATAAGATTAACGTTTTAATGCGAAGTAGGGTTTCGATAGGAATTTGGGAGTTATTTAATAAATAAAAACAAATAACTAAATTAATAAATAAAGTTTTATAATTAGCATAATTAATCTATTAATTAGGGTTAACGTAATGACCAGTAATATTTTTATTGATTTCAACTATTTAAAGTTCATATATATACATATATATATGTGTGTGTGTATATATATACGTGAAGAAAATAAACTAATTATAACATTCGTTAGTACTATTTTATAAAAAAATCAAAAAAATATTAAGATGTTTAAAGAGATAAATTTACAGAAAATATTTAAATAACTTTTAAAGTAAACCAAGTTTACAAAATCGATTTTTATAATTTTTAGAAATTTTGTATATTTTTTAAAGGCTGAAAAAGCCTAAAAAATATGTTGAGGGTCCCTGGGTTCGAACCCGGGACCTCAAACCCACACTCCCACACGCTTACCAGTAAACTAAAGGCCTCAGCCGCGATAGGTTTTGGTTTCCAAATCTCTTAAACATAAACACCAAATAACCCCCAATTCCATAAGAACCCTAGTTCGAATTCGATCAAATTGAACACCGAAATGATTATGATAATGAATCTATGTTGGGGCTTTGTTGCCCACATAAAAACAAACGTGTGAGTGTGATTAATTACCAGAAATGATTTGGGTTTGAGAGTGATCGGGTTCGAGCTTGAGCCGCAACGGGGAGGTGATCAATTTCGAAGTGTTTGTGCGTGTGTGATGAAATTGATGGTTCAGAGAGTTTAGGTGAGCGTTCAGGAGCGTTTGCCCACTATTTATAGGGGTTAATTTGCTGTTAAACTACTGGAATGGTTCCAACTTGACCGTCGGGTGTTTGGGTCGATTGGGTATGTGATTGAACCGATTTTACGTTAAATTGATGTTTGATTATTATTATATGTGTGATTGTGCGATTCCAGGTTGTTGATTGAGTCCACTAGTCGATGTTTCCACTCAAATTCGAATCGATTTTAGCGGGGTGTTTGGGTTTGATTCTAAACCGCGTATATGGGTTTAATTTTAGAATTTTATAGGGCCACAGGTCCGAATCATCATGCGTGATTAGTGGGGGTGGTTGATTTGGGTCAAAACTGATAATTTTTGGTGCTTTGGCCTCGCCGGAGTTCGGCCGAAGTTGGCCGGAGAGGTGGCCGGGAAAACGGGGTGGGGACTGGGTTTTAAATCGAAGTTACACATTTGGTCCCTGCGGTTTATATTTTTTTATTTTATGCTTAAAATTTTCATTTTAAGTTTTCAAATTGACATAAAGGCCCCTTGACTTATTTAACTCAAGTTTTTAGACAGTTCAAAGTTAAATAAACTTTTATAAATTACTATTATTAATAACAACATTATTATTATTATTATTATTAGTTATTATTATTATTTTTTATAATTAAACTATTATTGTTATTGTTATTAGTTATTATTATTATTTTTATAATTAAACTATTATTATTATTATTATTATTATTATTATTATTATTATTTATTTATTTATTATTAGCAAAACTAACTTTAAATTAACTCAAAATTACAAGATGTTATAGTCTCCCCAACTTAAAAGAATTTCGTCCCGAAATTAAAATAAAACTATATGAACAAATGTGGATACTTCTTCTTCATATGTTCTTCACGCTCCCAAGTAAATTCAGCGCCACGCTTATTCTCCCAACGAACCTTGACGATTGGGGTTGTGGTGGTTCTAGTCTTCTTCATAATGCGATCCATAACTTCAACGGGTTTCTCAACAAAGTGTAATGACTCGTCGATCTGGATGTCATCCAACGGGACATGCAGACTTTCGTCAGCCAGACACTTCCTCAAATTCGAGACATGGAACACAGGATGAACTCCACTAAGGTCGGAAGGTAATTCCAGTTTGTAAGCCACTTTCCCAATCCTTTTCAGAATCTTGAAAGGTCCAAATCTTGGAGCCAGTTTACCCTTCTTTCCAAAGCAAACAACACCCTTCCACGGTGAAACCTTAAGAAGAACCATCTCCCCAACATGGAATTCCAACGGCTTACGTCGCTTATCGGCATAGCTCTTTTGTCGACTTCTTGCCACTTCAAGGTTCTTTCGGATGATAAAAACTTTATCGGTCGTCTCTAGTATAAGTTCAGGACCAGTGATGAAGTTTTCACCAATGTCGGTCCAGCAGATCGTGAACGACATTTACGACCATAAAGCGCTTCGAACGGTGCCATCTTGATACTCGAGTGATAACTATTGTTATACGAAAATTCCGCGAGCGGTAAATTCGTATCCCAATCACCACCAAAGTCAAGGACACATAATCGTAGCAAATCCTCGAGGGTTTGGATTGTTCGTTCGGTTTGACCATTAGTTTAAGGATGGTAAGCCGTACTTAAATCCAGTTGAGTACCCAGGAGTTCCTGCATAGACGACCAGAAGTACAACGTGAAACGAGCGTCTCGGTCGGATATGATGTGCTACGGCACGCCATGATGACTCACAATTTCGTCAATGAAGATGCGGGCCAGTCTTGAAACTTTGTAAGTGTCTCGTATTGGTATGAAATATGCCGTCTTCATCAAACGGTCAACAATCACCCAAATACTATCATGACCACGAGGAGTACGAGGTAACTTGGTTATGAAATCCATGGATATATGTTCCCATTTCCACATAGGGATTTCGGGTTGTTCAAGTAAACCACTTGGTCGTTGATGCTCGGCTTTGACTCTTGCACACATGAGACATTTGGAAACATAAGACGTGATATCTTTCTTCATTCCAGGTCACCAATATTGACTACGCAAGTCCATGTACATATTATCGGAGCAAGGATGAATAGTATATCGGGTTTGATGAGCTTCTTTCATGATGAAGTGATGAAGATTATCACGATTAGGGATCCAAAGTCGATTCAAGAAGTACCACAAACCATTCGGTTTTGTCTCCAGTTGTGACCGAACGTTAGACACCAATCTTCATCTTTTCCTTCGTTGGTTAATGCTGCTTGTTGAGCCTTGCGAATGCATAACTCAAGATCACTATCAATCCTTATATTTTGAAGCATGATAGTAGCCTCGTTAACATCCACATGAATCTCGGTATCAAAGTCCCTTAACGTGTCAAACCATTGCCTTCGATCCCGAATTTCTTAAAGTGAGACAACCTTGTTGTGGACCTTGCGACTTCGCTCGTCGGCTACAACATTCGCCTTTCCAGGATGGTAGCGAATGTCACAGTCGTAGTCGCTGATCAACTCGATCCAACGTCTTTGTCTCATGTTGAGATCCTTTTGGTTGAACACATGTTGGAGACTCTTATGATTGGTGTAGATTATGCATTGCGTCCCATAAAGATAGTGTCGCCAGATTTTCAAAGCAAAAACCACGGCACCAAGTTCGAGATCATGAGTTGTGTAGTTCACTTCATGAACCTTCAATTGCCTCGATGCGCACGCTATGACTTTGCCTCGTTGCATGAGAACACAACCTAGACCTTGATTTGAAGCATCGCAATACACGGTAAAGTCATCGTTTCCATCGGGAAGTGTGAGAATAGGAGCGTTACATAACTTGCGTTTTAATGTCTCGAAAGCCTCTTCTTGCTCGGGTCCCTATTCAAAGATTTGATTCTTTTGGGTTAGCGCTGTTAATGGTTTCGCAATCTTTGAAAAATTTGCTATGAACTTTCAGTAGTATCCCTCTAAGCCCAGAAAAGAACAAACTTCGGTTGGGGTTGTGGGAACACACCAATTCTTTACGGCTTCAATTTTTGCAGGATCGACGTGGATTCCTTGGCTATTCACCACATGCCCTAAGAATTGAACCTCTTCTAACCAGAATTCACACTTAGAAAACTTGGCGTATAATTGTTCCTTCTTCAAGAGTCCAAGAACTTGTCGCAAGTGCGTCTCGTGATCGATTTTCATCTTGGAATAAATAAGTATGTCATCAATGAACACGATCACAAACTTATCCAAATACGGTTTACATACTCGATTCATGAGATCCATGAACACGGCAGGTGCATTGGTCAAGCCAAAAGGCATAAACATGAACTCGTAGTGTCCATATCGAGTACGAAAAGCGGTCTTTGGAATGTCATCATCGTGAACACGTAGTTGATGATACCCAGAACGTAGATCGATCTTTGAGAATTGAGTAGCCCCTTGAAGTTGGTCGAAGAGATCATCGATTCGAGGGAGAGGGTATCGGTTTTTGATAGTAAGCTTGTTGAGTTCCCGGTAATCGATGCACATACAAAATGAACCATCCTTCTTCTTCACAAACAGTACAGCTGCACCCCACGGTGATGAACTAGGGTGAATGAAACCCTTATCGGTCAACTCTTGCAGTTGACTAGCTAGTTCTTGCATTTCAGACGGTGCAAGACAATAAGGCGATTTAGCCACAGGGTTTGCACCAGGGATTAAGTCAATCTTGAACTCAACTTCTCGCACGGGAGGTAGTCCCTTAGGATCCTTGGGAAAAACCTCAGGAAAGTCCCACACGACAGGAATGTCTTTCAATTCCTTACCCTTGGCTTTCGTATTAACTACATATGCCATGAAAGCCATGTAGTTTTTACTTAAGCATTTGCGGGCCTTGATGTAAGACATAAGTTTGAGTCCTTGGGACGATTCCTCCCCAAATACCTTTAAGGTATCACCAGTCGGTAAGGGAATTCAGATGCATTTCTCGATGCATAAAATTTCCGCACGATGTTTGGCTAACCAATCCATGCCGATAATAACATCGAAGCTTCCCAGTTTCATAGGAATGAGGTCGATGGAGAACTCGTGTTCGTTAAGCTTAAGGTGCAATCACGTATTACGACGTCAATGACAATAGATTTTCCATCGGCGACTTCGACCGTGAAGGATCTTTCCAGATTAACACGTGGTTTAGAAAGTATAGGCTTGAATTCCAACAACACGAATCTCTTATCCGCACCCGAATCAAACAATACAGATGCATAATGACTATTTACAAGATACATACCTGTTTGGTAATAACCTATTATTGGTATGATGAACAAAAAGATAGGAATATTTATAAGACAAGAAATGATTTAAAAGGAGTTCAACGTCGTACCATTCACCACGTTGTTGTTGGCTTGTGCTTGGTTGGCGTTGATGTTGAAGACCCTTCCACGAGCCGGTGGCATATTTCCCGCATTGCGAGGGCATTGCGGATGAAAGTGACCAGGCTCGCCACAATTATAGCAGGTTCGGTTGGTAAGCATTGCAGTGTTGTTTGGCGCACGAAGACAAGTAGGCACCAAGTGGCCATACTTTCCACACAACGAGCAGACTCGACATGGAATATTGCTCGCATGGTGGTACTTGCACGTGTTACACATGGAATATGGACCAACATAAGCTCTAGCCATAGGAGCTTGTTTAGCAACCACCATTTGTTTTTGAGGTGCATTTGGGGCGGTCACAGCGTAGTTGCGTGTCGGGGTGAACTTTCGCTTCTTGTTTTCAGGCTTGACCTCCTTGACCTCCTCGGGAGTCGTCTTCTCAGTTTTCTCGGCACCCTTTGCAAACATAGTGCCCGCTCGGATATGGTTCTCCGTCAATTGGGCAGTGATGGTGATAGCTTCTTCCAAAGTTGCGGGTTGACTACCCACAACGGCATCCTGAATCTGAGGCGGCACACCCTTTATGAATTTCTCCACATTACGTGGAATAGTATCCACCATATGTGGCAACAGTATACTCAACTCGTGATGGCGGGTAGAATACGCCAGATGATTCCCGCCATCCTGTTTCAGGTTCCAGAATTCCTCCTCTAGCTTCTGGATTTCGCTACTTGGGCAAAACTTGACGATGGCTATGCTTTTGAATTCCTCCCAACTTAAGGCCAAGATTGCGTCGGGGCCTCGGTTTCTCTTTTCGCTGTTCCACCACGTTAAGGCCCTTTGCTGCAGCATACTGGTGGCATACCTCACCCTGAGTGCTTCGGGGCACTCACAGTTGACGAAGGTGTTCTCCATCCCTTCAAACCATTCTAAGAGACCGGTGGCACTTTCCTTACCACTGAAACTAGGAGGCTTACATGAACTAAAGTGCTTGAAGGTGCAAGACTGGTTGTTACGGCCTTGGTTTGCACCATTTTCCCCTTGGCCGTTGCTGTTGTTCGTGACGTTGGCGATCATAGTGCTGCTGAGTTCAGCCATCATAGTCGGGATGACCGCAACCATTTGCCAGGCAATCATGGCGGCAAGCTTACGGTCGGATCTTCCTCGGTTTCCGTGATGGCGAGACATGCTGGAACATACGAGTTGGATTAGGAACGGGTAAAATGACAATAAGGATAGACAGTTAAAGTAAGAATCATGAATTATACGGAATGTTTCCAGTTGGTAATGCATCACCATTTGGAAACGTTGACACGTCAAGGTAAATTGACCCATTTTCCTTAGAAACTTGTGTATGTTGACCGTAGTTTATCACTCATCCCAGAAATCCCCAGGTAAGCGTAACTAGTGCCGTAGGATTTATACGAAATGCTTACCTTAGCCCGAAGGCTTTTTGCCAGGAAATCCAGAATACAGGTGTCTATGTGTCATACAGTATTTCTTAGGTTCATGAAATCAAAACCTTGATGAGATTTATATAGATTAGACATAACGTCTAAAGATCCAAGTCATAAGCATAAGTATATGATTCCACGTGTTGTTGAGGATAAGATTAAGGGGTTTCATGTTCGGGGAGAGTTAAAGAGTCAAATATAAGTTTTTGGGAGACATGTAGCAATGTTTAGGCAATCCTATGCTAGGACATCAAGTTGCACATAAGGAGACATAGCATTATGTAGCATGCAAACCATATAATTTAAAAGATAGAAATATAATTCTATAAGGTTCATGCATATGCTATAGTCTAGGTCACCATTTCTAATAACTTAAATCCCTATAGTTATGGGCTCTGATACCAATCTGTCACACCCCAACCTTGACGGCGGAAACGTCGAGGAGTGAGAGTTAAGATCGTTCACAGCCACATAACGCTATTAATAATCCCAAATATATATATTAAGCATAAATTCCAATAGTACCATTACAACCATAAGTCTCAAAGAAATTAAAATGAATATAACAAGTCATTTATTCCATTTATTCGTCTAGGTCCATTCTTATATGTGTAAGCTTCGAAGAGTAGAAATTAAGCTTGAGTATTTCCTGAAACATGTTAAAAATAAAAGGTCAACAATAATATTGGTGAGATTTCCATAGTTTCAATACATAAGTATATATAGAAGATGGCAATTCATGTTGTAAATTAGAGAACAAAGTAACTAGGGATGTAAGACAGAATGCACAATCAAACCTTGACAAAGTTTTACAAGCCTCAAACGTTAAAAGTATATACGATTAGCTAAGTGTACTTGGATCAACCAAGCAGGCTTGTCAGGCCCATAGATCTATGACGTTGCCAGGCTTGCAATAGTTAATGATTGTACATATATTCGACATTACATGGTAGCTACAAGGTCCAACTAACCACAACACACAAGTAAATTGCTATAAGTTTATAAGAATCAAACGTGTTTACAAGTGAAATGTTTATAATGTAACATGTTTCACCCAAAAGTGTGAAAACAATAAAATGGGTATAGAAATACTCACTTGATATATAATTGTATAAACGATGGTTAAAACAAAGAATAATAAGCAACTTCCAAAGTAGTCCTTCACAAGGTACCTAAACATATATTTTACAAGTTTAAGTTTAATAATAAGATTAACGTTTTAATGCGAACTAGGGTTTCGATAGGAATTTGGGAGTTATTTAACAAATAAAAACAAATAACTAAATTAATAAATGAAGTTTTATAATTAGCATAATCAATCTATTAATTAGGGTTAACGTAATGACCAGTAATATTTTTATTGATTTCATCTATTTTTAGTTTATATATATACATATATATATATATGTGTGTGTGTGTGTATATGTGAAGAAAATAAACTAATTATAACATTCGTTAGTACTATTTTACAAAAAAAAATAAAAAAATATGATGTTTAAAGAGATAAATTTACAGAAAATATTTAAATAACTTTTAAAGTAAACCAAGTTTACAAAATCAATTTTTATAATTTTTATAAATTTTGTATATTTTTTTAAAGGCTGAAAAAGCCTAAAAAAATATGTTGAGGGTCCCTGGGTTCAAACTCGGGACCTCAAACCCACACTCCCACACATTTACCAGTAAACCAAAGGCCTCAGCCGCGATAGGTTTTGGTTTCCAAATCTTTTAAACATAAACACCAAATAACCCCCAATTTCATAAGAACCCTAGTTCGAATTCGATCAAATTGAACACCGAAATGATTATGATAATGAAATCTATGTTGGGGCATTTGTTCCCCACACAAAAACGAACGTGTGAGTGTGATTAATTACCAGAAATGATTTGGGTTTGAGAGTGATCGGGTTCGAGCTTGAGCCGCGACGGGGAGGTGATCAATTTCGAAGTGTTTGTGCGTGTGTGATGAAATTGATGGTTCAGAGAGTTTAGGTGAGCGTTCAGGAGCGTTTGCCCTCTATTTATAGGGGTTAATTTGCTGTTAAATTACTCGAATGGTTCCAACTTGACCGTCGGGTGTTTGGGTCGATTGGGTATGTGATTGAACCGATTTTACGTTAAATTGATGTTTGATTATTATTATATTTGTGATTGTGCGATTCCAGGTTGTTGATTGAGTCCACTAGTCGATGTTTCCACTCAAATTCGAATCGGTTTTAGCGAGGTGTTTGGGTTTGATTCTAAACCGCGTATATGGGTCTAATTTTCGAATTTTATAGGGCCACAGGTTCGAATCATCACGCGTGATTAGTGGGGGTGGTTGAGTTGGGTCAAAACTGATAAATTTTGGGTGTTTTGGCCTCGCCGGAGTTCGGCCGGAGTTGGCCGGAGAGGCGGCCGGGAAAACGGGGTGGGGCTGGGTTTTAAATCGAAGTTACACATTTGGTCCCTGCGGTTTATATTTTGTTATTTTATGCTTAAAATTTTCATTTTAAGTTTTCAAATTGACATAAAGACCCCTTGACTTATTTAACTCAAGTTTTTAAACATTTCAAAGTTAAATAAACTTTTATAAATTATTATTATTAATAACAACATTATTATTATTATTATTATTATTATTATTATTATTATTATTATTATTATTATTATTATTATTATTATTATTATTATTATTAGTTGTTATTATTATTTTTTACAAGATGTTACATGCTGGACTATGGATTCAACTTCATGGAGAATCCAATCCATATAGATAACAACAGTGCTATCTCTATCATAGAGAATCCTGTGCAGCACTCAAGGACAAAACACATCAAAATCAGGTATCTTTTAATTAGAGATAATTTTGAAAAAGGATTGATAAAACTAGTCGAAGTTAACATAAATGAAGAATATACTGATCTTTTTACAAAGGTTTTTGATGAATAGAGATTTGAATATCTTGTATCAACTATTGAGATGATTAACTTCTAGTAGATTTTCCTAAAACTTAATTCAAGACTATTTCTAAAACATATGTGTCCTAAGTTGTCTAAATTATCACCTACATAAGTCATGTTTACTTTGGAAAAAACTTTATCAAATGATATTTCTTAACATTTTAGAAATTTTTTAAACATATTTTCTTTCAAAAGACATTAACACTGTCTTCGAAAGAATATTAAGTCTTCAAATTAGATAACTACTTATCAAAAATTTAATTTTGAAAAATATTGAAATATCTTCCGAATAAAAAATATGTTTCTAAGTACTTATATGCTTTTGAAGGAAAATATTCTTCCGAAAGTCATTAAGTCTCGGAAAATTTATTCTCTTAAGAATAAAACTTCCAAGTTTTATATTTTCTGAAACCAAATATGTCTCAGAAGAAAAAATACTTTGAGTATTTTCTTCTGAAGCAAATTTCCATAAAGCTCAGGAATATTCTTCCGAAGTCAAAAATGGCTTCAGAAGTTTTTATAAGACTTACAAAGACAAAATACCTTTGGAAGATTTTCTACTTCCAAGAAAACTAACTTTTTGGGTACCTTTTTCAGATTTGGGACCGTCTGGATTTTAAATTTTATCTTTTTGCAATAAATTTGTCTCAAATCCATTTCATATATATACACTCAACAGTTCCCCTCTTTCACTATCTTCTTCATCTGACAATTCTCTAACCTAAATTCACCCACAAACCGCATTTGTTCTTATCTTCCTTCACCTCAAATCTACCTCAAAATGGCCAACCATGATCGCAGAAACCAACTCGATTTTTCCATGCACTTACACAGGCAACATAATCAGCTTACTCTGTTGAACTCTGAGAAAGATTCTGGTTTCTCAGATGTTTGCCACTTCTTAACTCTATCGAACTACTTCACCTCCCTCACCATAGATCCTCCACTCTATGAGGATAAACTATTGGAGTTCTGGAAGACCTGCCAAGAGTTCACCATGGATGGGGAGAAGGCACTATCTACCACAGTGTATAGGAGGACAATCTTCATCACCCTAGCATCCATAAATACACATCTCTGGCTGGATGATGTAGAAGGTGATTTGTCCTTTCCCAAGTCTGCTGTCAACCAATCCTTTGGACAGATGGGCTATAAGGTGATTACTCGTAAGAACCTTCAAAAAGGGAAATGTCTCCTCCTAATGGAAGTACCTCCTTAATGTTATCATCCATAGTTTATCTAACAAGCATGGAGGATGGGACCAGATTCCTCAAGACCTTTGCTTTATAGTCCATAGGATGGTTCAGGGGATCAAGTTCAAGTATTAATAATTTTTATATACTAACTTACTTGCAAACTTATACTCCTTAGAATATTACATGTTCCCTAGATATGCCTAACACATTCTTAACTGTGAACTGGGCTCATAGTTTAGGGAATGTGTAATGTTCTAAAATTAGGACAAATGGAGCGTGGCATCTTTAAGACTATGAGAAAGCCTATTGTGGGATTCTTAGGGGTAGAAACAACCCTTATCTGTAAAATGTTAGAGCTCATTGCTCAAGGTGACAACCTAGCAGCACCAGCTAGTGTTGAACCCACACCTTCAACTTCTCAACAATCCACACAGCCACAAATAACCATCACCTACCAAATAAAATCCAAATGAACCCCTGCACAAGCTACTTAGCTTGTGCAGCCCCCCATATCACCACTCATGTAGGAGGAAGTGGACACTTGAGCTCCCACTTCCCCTGAGGAGAAAACCACTCCCATCTCACCAATGATCAGTGTTGAGGTTCCTCATGTTGTAACACCCGAAACTTTTAGTCAAGTAGCGGAAAATAAACATGGAAGAGAAATAAAGTATCTAGAAGAAAAGAAAAAGTAGCCAGAGTTATGAGGGTCAAAGTTTAAAATAGTACAACAACCCATTATTTTAATATATTTGGTAAATGGCCGCCCATATTGCACAACCCATCTGCTTTTTCAAACCCAAAAGAAGAAGAAGAAGAAACCAAAGTTTCTCTCGGTTGTTCAAGAAGAAGGAGGCTGATATCTTCTTAGGTAAATGTTTTTATGTGTAATTGACTCGGTTTTCTTGGTGGTTTCACCCTTAGAAACCGTTATGTATGTGTTTAAGTGTTCGGGTTGTATTTTTGGTTTGTTTTAGGTGCTTGAACTAGTGAACAAACAAGTTTGGAGGAGTTTTACTTGTTTGCTACATTAGGTGAGTTATAGACCTCGTATTTTTACATATTTTTATAAATTCTTGGGGCTAAAAATGTATGTAAACGTATTTTTACAATGTTGTATGAGTAACTGTATGTATCCATGCATGTATGATGATGTTTATGGATGTTTTATGTTATGTTTATGTTTAGAACGGTATGAGTAAGCTTAGAATAAGATAATATGATGTTTGGGACTGGAAACAACTTAGAAATATGTTCAACAGGTTGGTCATGTGCCTAAATAAGGCCCATGGGCCTAAACTTTGCCTTAGAAAAGTTTAAGAGAACTCATGCACCCAAAAGTACGAAATGAAAGAAGGAGCATGGTAATGAATGAATGAAAGAAGGTATTACCTTGTTGTATGTATGATGAATGCTCACAAACGAAAGTAAAGGAAGTGTTTTATGAAAAAGAGTATTTTCATATATAAACTATTCAAGGTATTTTAACGCTTTTAAAACTAGAACTCACTCAGCAACGCTTACTTTTATACATTTTTAGTTGGCAGGTAAATATTACTGAGGATGGCATGAGGGTGAAGCTGCTCGGTGGGACAAGACTGACATCCATTCCAGTTTTGATGATATTGTTGTTTTGTAATGCATTTAAACAATTTTTTTTTGTAACTAACGGACAATGATGTATTGCTTAACAACAATATTTATAAATTAGATGAATGGGCTTTTGTTAAATGTAATTCCGCTGCTTATTTTATGAAATGTATATTATTATGCATCTTTAGTGCTATGAATGACCAACTGTGAGGTGCCCGGGAATGGGGCCTTACACATGCTCAGTTTGATGAGCTCACAACCCCAACGGCCTTAAACGTCGGGGCACCCAACCCCCCTGCCGAGGCACCCCGCGGCCCCCCACCATTCAAGGTGAAAAATGGGGTTGATGATGTTGGCTAAAAAAGAGGGAGAGAGGAGAGTGCACTTAGTGAACAACCTTCAGGGAAAGTTACCATCCCCAGCCTATAGATCTTAACCAAACAATTCCTAACCTAGAGTTCTATGATGATAAGGACATGGGTCCCAGTGAGTACCATGAGTCTCTCTTCTCCACCCCTGCTCAAGGAGAGATGAGTACTCCTGCTTCACCAATGTCTAGCCCATATCATCCACCCACTACTGAGGTGGATCTTCCTAAACATGTTCAGGAGATTCATATGGAAGAGGCTCTCACTTCTGCAAGTAATTACATCATTAAAACCTCAATAATGGCAATCTAACCCCTTGACACTTCACCTGAAGCTATCATGATGCAGGAGAAATCCAGCAGCCAAGAATAAAGTGCGCGTGATGAGGAAGAAGACCCCAAATGATTCTTCTGATCAAGATGAGGGGAATATGAGACTAAACATGCAAAAACTGACTAAAACATGCACCTATTTAGTCTTCAAGGTTAGTCACCTGAAATCTCAGGTGACTAACTTGTAAAAAAAGGTCCATGATCAGCAATTTGAGATTTCTGATCTCAAGGAAAAACAAGCTGGGAGACCTTTAAAGAGGTTTCAACCAGGAACACAAGAACCTGTGGATATGATAGACTTAACTCCCAGCTCACCTATGCAAGAAGGTGATGATACCTAAAAGGGGGAGAAAGTCTAAGCAATCACAGAACCTGGGAGTTCTTCTTAGAATATGGACATTGAGGATTCACCACCCTCACTTGCAATTGTCCATACTTAACAACCTCCTCAAGTCCATATTGATGTGGACTCACTCATACAAAGTTTGGTTGAGGAGGGTATCCCAAGGGCTATGTCTATCCCATCTCATCACTCTGAGAATACAATTATAGGATGGAGGTATGACACTGATAGAAGAGCCCTGGTAATCTCTAGATCTCAGGGGCAATAAGAAATCTTCAAATTCTCCAACCTGTGATAATATGAGAGCACCTACTTGATTGACCTTCCACTTGCCAACCCAAGTCAAAACAGGCAAGCTGCAAGGTTAGCAGATAGGATTCAAGAAAGGGTTCTAGAAGAGTTCAAGCTGAGATCCAAATTACATAGATAGAGGCTAGCAGGTAAGACTATTGGTCAACTGGATGTTGAGGTGGACCCTAAGATTAGATTTGAAGAGGAAGCCTTGACTGAAGGCCAAGTAGTTAAGCCTGTAAACCTTGAGACATGAACATCTTCAGCATTCATTACCCTCAGTGAAGCATCAGCTGGTGAAGGTGCTTCACAACCTCTCTCTATCCAGAGCTTGACTACTAAACCAAGCAATAAAGGCCAAAGCTCTTTTCACCTTAAGTCACCAAGGCTAGTGAATGATAAAGGAAAAAGGAAACTGAATCCTGAAGAGATTGAGGAGGAAGAGAGAGAGAGAGGGGGAAGATGAAGCTAAAGGGAAAGAGTTCAAGTGGGTCCTTAGGCTTCATAGAAGCTACAATTGGGGCTTTCCCTAGGCCAAATACTTAAGATGATGAGTTGAGGGTAGCCAGATTAAAGTACTTGGGGACCAAGAACTACAACATAGATGAACTCATCTCTCTTCCCTTAGAGGAACTTAGTGACAGACAGACACAGAGCTATTAATGAATAGAAGGAGGTAGAGGATGCAAAATTGCTCCTCAAGATCAAGGAAGAAAGGAGACAGAAAAGGCCCTACAAACATGCTCCTTCCCTCTCTCCAGTTCAAGAAAGCCCTGAGACAGAGGCTATGGCAACTGAACAACCTCAGATAGACTAGGAAGTAAATAGACAAAACATGATTAGCTACATGAGTGCCACAGGCCTGTATTAGGCTCTGCACTTCATCCCTTATCATATGAGTATGTTGAATTTAAGTATCTTAAGCAGCTTGAGCAACAAGTAATAAAAGAACAAAAAGCTACTAAGAGAAAGATAAGGGAAGAAGCTACGAAGTAAAGAGCCATCATACAAAAGAGCCAAAAAAAGGCTGCTGATAGGCAAAGGATGATGAGCTTCTTGAAGTTGTATGGATTCTTCGGAAGGAGCTTGGTCAAACGTCTCTATCCACTATGGATAAGCACATTAGAGTGATCAAGCATATCATAAAAAGGGGGAGCTTGTTAACTTGCATTCGTTTGCTATCCTACCCTACTTCGCTAGCTAGACTATCACAAGTCATTTATACCAAACCACCAAGTCAAGCTCCTCTTGAAGTTGAGGTCAAGGTTGAAACCCAAGAGATAACACAACCTGGACCTAGAGCTGAATCACAACCAACTTTATCTTCTAATCCAAAGTAGGGTCCTGATCCCTCTCCTTCTAAACCTGTGAGGGAAGAGTATCCAACTGAGAAAGACACAACAGAACAACCTGGTGCTGAAGGTCATTCTTCTCAGTTAAAGTCATCAAAGAGGGGGAAAAGGATGGCCATGAAGAGGGACACCAAAAGAAGAAGAAGTCCAAGGTATCCACCTCCACACCTCAGGATGAGTCAGAGCATCCTGTGGTGGCTCAAGAAGAGGCTGCTCAACCAACTTCAACACAAGTAGAGCCTATTGTAGCTGGAAGACCCTTTATGTACTGGACATTTGCTGTAAATCCAAACAAATGGTATGTCATTAGAGAGCAAGGAGGTCAAGATGTCTATTTCTAGCAAGACATGCTTGATCTTCCTCTGCATGATCTCCATGATATAAGAAGATACTATAAGAGTCTGAGGGATCCTGACCAGTTGATGCAGAAAGGAATGGTCTTGATCCTTATGAGGACTGTCAATATTTAAGTATACTTCTATGTTTTGGTAGCGTCAGTGTAGGGGGAGTTTTTAAGGTTATACCTGAAAGGCTAATGTAACCAAAGCAACCAAAGAGCTTCCAACATACGTGCATGATGTACATATTAGAAGTTACTTCGGAAGTTTTGCACTCTTCATAAGAAATATTCTGAGTGTAAAATCTTTTGAAGCCAAAGACCAAATATTCCGAAGCCAAAGATGAAGTCTTTCGAAGCTTCAAGGACAAAGTCTTCCAAATCCAAAGACTGAAGACTGATTTCTTTCAAAGATAGAGAAGACATGCTTTCTCTGATCAACTTTTGCGTAAAGCTGAGCAACTTTCCACTGCCACTCTGAAGAATCACCAACTTATACAAGTTGTTGAAAAGGTCTATACTTTAGTTAACTGTAGATTATGGCTTGGAGTCTGTAACTTTCTACTTTGTACTTTTATTCTTTTTGTAATATATTAGGATGTGAGCTATGGCATGTCATAGTCACAAGTCAAAAGACAATCTGCCTTTTGACTGTACATTGATCTTGTTGTCTAGATTTTTGCTAGATTTTAAAGTATAGCTGGCTGTAGGATGTAATATAATGTATCTCAGGTTCTTGTATTTATTTTTATGCTTTGTAACACTTATAATAGAACTTGAGAGTAATATAGAGCATTCTTGAAAACCATACTTATCTTGTTCTTGTTCTTTGTTCTGTCTCATTACTTACTTATGTTCTTAGTATCTCCTATTTAAATCTGGTTCCCTATCTGATCTGTTAAGTGTTCTAACACTCTTCTTATTATGAGACTAATTGTATTGACCATCCCTTAAGCTGTCCTGTAGACATAAAGGATTTGACTACATGGATTACAACTAATCGGGATAGTCTGATCCTTTAGTAGTCCGGTTTTTAATTTGATACTGGTTGTTTTACTTGGGGAAATAACGTTCTCTTTTTTTGGACTATGTAATGGTTTTTAGACTTGATTATGACTGTCATGTGTGGCTGATCATAAGATTAAGGCTAGATGTTCTACCTGAGTGTGTACTTGTTTTTAAGCCCTATGTTCTTAATCATGACTTTTTAACTCTGGTTTGGGAGCCTTGAAGAGTTATTACTAGTATTAAAGGGTTAACACACCCACTTTGTTATCAGTATGCTAGCTAAAGTAAAGTTGACCTAGATGAGCCATTGGATGAATATAATCTGGTTGACTTATCCTTGTGCTTGTTCTTGGGGCGTATACGTTATTGTGTTTCGTCATGAGCTTGTGATGGAATCTATGACAGCATATGTAATTATTATTACATATATTTAATAAATTATTTGATCTTATTTAAACTTTTGAACTCACCAATGTATGTTGAGTTTTTACAGCATGTCTTTTCAGGTAATGACACTTGAGATAGTTTATTCAGATTAGAGAGAGATTGATAGACGAGTACGCTCAGTAATAGGCACTAGATAGTTATTTAGTTTTAGATTATGTTTGATTGTCGGTTGTTTTATGACATGTATTGTTTAGTTTTAGATAGTTATTTACTTTATGAAATTATTAATACCGAACTTTATTGAAAACAACACTCTTAAACTATAACCATACATAACACTTTATCGATTCTTTATTAATTACTTTCATTTACTTTATCTTTACTTTAGATTTACTTTATCATGAGCCTGTACTTCATACAACACTTCTTTAGCCATTGCTCGTGTAAAACACAAGACTTAATTATCGTGTCATTACGCAAGACTCCTGCCTTGTCTGCAACACATACAAGACCTTACTGTCGCTTTCCATTACGGTAGAATCCCGTGTCGAGTCTTGAAATACGTCAAGACCTCTATGCTTGCCAGACTTCTTTAGCATACTTTAATGTTTTTACAGTTTTGCTTTAACGGGTAACTATTCTTGAATAATTATTCTAGTTCTTTAAAGTTTCATATGTCACTTTACTATTTTTCTTTAATCCTTAACTCTAATACGTATATGTTTGTTTCTTTCTTTAGCTATAAATCCTTTGTGTATATACTCTTATCGCACACAATACGAGCGCATCTATACGCAACTAAGACTATGAAACTATGAAAATCCATCTATGCGAGATCTATACTATTCGCACAATAACTCACCATGATAACCGAAGTTCGTGCGAGAACTTCACTATGCAAACGCTGCATCTCGCGCAAGAGGTCCTCATGCAAGAACTCACTAAAGTGTGATAACTTGCCATGCAAGTCTGCTTGTCATGCGAGAACTATGTAAAATAACCGCTTGTCGCGAGAACCAACCCATTAGTGCAAGAACTATCTCTTTCGTGCGAGAACTATGCGGCTGTTATAAAATTTCAGACCCAAGTTATCGATTCTCAAGCTATTTGAATGCCCAAACACGATCTATACCAATCAACACAATCATACTTTATCCAAACATTCATTAAGATATGCATATTAGACCCAAATCATGGAAAGCATGTAAAAGGAGGGGTCTAGAACTCGCATTATGATATTTGTACGAGGATAACACCTAAACCGAGAGCTTTTAATCAGAAGCTACATAATAATGCGTAATATCATTACCAATCATTCATAAATGAATAAATACACCCAAACAACAACGAATACATACCTTGACCACTAGTTCGCACACCTTCTCTCTCTCTAAGCACAACAACAGAAGTTATCGCATGAAGTGGAGAGAATTGAGTGCTTTGGCCTATTTATAGGGCTTTCTATCGTTCGCAGGTGTTCTCGTGCGAGAACCTTTAGTCGCGCGAGAACCGCCTTCCACACGAGTACTTTACTTTTCTTTAGAAAATCCGGGGTGTTACATAAACTTAGCCAAAATCAATCCGTGTCAAGCAAATAAATTATCAATAGAAGATTTGAGCATTACTGTGGACGTCTTCATGACGTGAAGAAGCGTAATAAACCATTCCTTAGCTACGCCATACTTATCTACATATCGAATAACCACATGCAGTTAACAACAAGAAATAACGGTCATCCACTTTAGGGACTAATCGTGTTACAGTTAGGTAAACAGTTAGAACCAATGATGTAATTTCACAAAAATTGAGACCATTCCTGCAATATGAGCATACCATATGGACCAATCGTGTAATTAGCTCTTTCTTTTATGAATTATTTACAAATATTAAAATGGATATTTGAACATTGGGCTATAACGATTGGTTTTAAAGATTTGTCCTATATTTATAGAATGAGTATCGAGGAGGTGTATGTTGGGGTGGGGGGGGGGGGGGGGGGGGGTTGATACAAAAATTTACGGGAGCGGTTGGGATTTTAGCTTTTATATGACGCTAATTATTTTTTGAGGGTGAACGGCTGCCCCCAATAGTACGTATGCCATTAACCCCGTTTTTTGTATAGATAACCAGAAGATCAACGGATGGGAGCCGCGTCGTATGCTTCTCACAGTATATCCACTTTTTACATACATCCTCTCTAAACATATATAGGTGTGTAATTGTTTATATATAACAATTTTTAATAAATAATTGGAGGAACTGCATTGGGAAATATAAATTGTGAATTAATTTTTATGTAAAATAATCACGGTATAACTTTTTTATACTACAATATTATTTTTAATTCTCAATATATAAAGTATCTAGAAAACTTAAATTTTTTTGAAAATAGACTTTCATAAAAACAACGACCACCGACGACTATCACCAAGACGATAGACGCCGAAAGCCAACACAAAACATATCACGTTACATCTAGAAAACTTAAATAATAGGGAAAACATATTCTATCGATCCAACCATTTCTATATTAAAAATATCATTTTAATATGTTACTCCATCTTTTGTGTTTTAATCATTTAAACAACTGGAGCATGCATGTAGTGATATGATTTTGAACAAATCTTTGCATATAATAAAATAAAAAAATGGGTGAAGTGTCATAATCAAAAAAGGAAGTGCTCTGAAAACATGCAGGCAAACTGATTGGGGTTATGTTTATAAGTGACTCACCACCAACATCTGCTGGTGGGTCTGGTGGGGTTGGAGTCACTATTGATCAAATGGACCACTAATTGTCTCTTTGTTCCACACAACACATCACATGTTTTCCACCTTTACACTTTTTCCTTCATTCTCCACTGGATTTAGCAAATCCAAAGTAGTTGCATTTTCATGACTCGAAATTTCAATAGAATCACAATCGCACCTCTTTATCTTATAGATTAACTTATGATCCTAAGGTTACTCTTAATTGCATTCATACTATATATTTATCTTTGTGTATGTATATACGCTCTAATCTTCCACCAAGTACGACTTGCAAGCGGCTTGCAGTAAGCGACATGTTGGCTATGTGTTTCAATCATCAATTAGTTAGGAAAAGGATGCCATAACGTCAGAGGGAATGACTTCAAAACCCAAATGGATATTGATATTCGAGACATATTAAGACCTGTTATAGATTGAACCAATGTAAGGTATATATGAGACTTGTTATGGACACAAATGTAAGGTTTATAAGCCACATAAGCTTTCTCACCAATCAGACTAGTTTTAGGGGTTGATATCTTTGTTTTGTGTTTAATAATGGTGTGGAAGCCAAACTCGAAGTGGTTGACCACGAAGTGTTGGCTTGAAGGGTACCAGCTGTGACCAACGAAGACGTTGGCGATTAAGAAGCGTTAAATATTATGGACTAAAATCATCACGTGATATGAGACTTGTGTTATATAGGTTTTCTGGGCAACAAATATAAAATTTCTAGACTAAATATCCTCCCTCACTAAGGATGTGATATAAAAGTAGAAATAGAAATCATAAGTCTTCACAATGAATGGCCTCTTCCCTATTTATACTAATCGTTTGATACCTTGGAAGCACCGGTTGATGCGTATATATATAGTACTAGACTAAAGACCCGTGTAATACACGGGTTCAATCATTAAAAAATATTTTTAATTAAAAAGGTTCGTAAGTCATAATATTATTGTTAATACTTTGTCTATCGATTTTTATGTTTAATTTTTTAAAATCATTTATATATAATATTAGTAGTTTTTCTTTATCAATGCTTATAAGTCTAAATAATATATAATATGAAATTAAATTAACTTATAAATAAGAACTTTGGGTAATAATCAAATTATATTGAACATGAGAACATCTATAAACATTCGAAAACTTCTTTTCATACAAACTTTGACGTTATGTTTGTAGTTTTATCATCATTGTCTAATATTAATAATTTTAATTCATGTCTACTTGTAACTTGAGATAATGTAACATAGAGCTTCAATCAATGAAGACGTAAAAGGATCAGCGAGTTTAACTTGAAACATAACGTGATTTAAGGTAAATCGAAACCATGATATCCTTGTAAATTGAAAAGGATATGAAATTGTTCATCTTTCTATTTGAAAATTAATATCATGATTTCAGGAAATCAAAACCTTGAATTGATTATTAGAGACCCTTTATTTGATAATATTAAAATCGTTTCGGAATAGAAGACGAGATGGAGTTTCTTCTCCTTTGCATAGGACGAGTGAATTAGGAAACCCTGTAATTACTTGTTTGAATATGTAAGAATCCAACATATTTCAGTTTATAATTTTAGTGTAATACAACCTGTGAAAACTCATTATATTATCTGTTTGTTGGAATAGAATCAACTTATTCTTGGGTGGGAAAAAACAGTCAACTATAACTTGCAATTTTTTTTTTAGATTTTATTTTAAAACTATCACAATATTCTTTGTAATGAATTTTTTCAAAGTAGGATTGGTCAAAAATTATTTAACAAAATAAGTGTTTTAAAAAATATTTACCAAAATAGTTTTTTTACTAAAAAGTTAAATTTTATTGATTGGATAAAAGTATTTATGTTTTTACTAATTTTATTTAAGTAAAATTAAAAGGATAAATTTTTAATAAAATAAAAATCAATTTAGCATCTCTGATGATTTTGAAAAATGTTTTATAGTTGTTTTTATGAAGGTTATCTTTTTCAATAACGTTTTCTCGTAAAAAAATATTTATAATCTTTCATAAGTATTTTTTAACGTCTATTTATAGTTTACTTGTTATTATATAAAAAAATTCTTTTTTATGAAACTAAATGGTTTATTTAATTTTTTTAAAATAAAGATATATATTAGATAACTGTTTTAAACATAAATTTATATATAGTAATAATCATTTATATAAGTATATACATAAAAGATAAAAATAATCATCGTATACATACAACGTTAGTTTCGCCTTGCGAGTCGGCTCAATCTCGACAGATGAAGCTCGGGTTCAAACTATTTATTAAATGAGTAGTACAATAAGTTCAAGCTAAACTTAATTAGAGTTTTTAGCGAGTCAGTCTCGAGTGGCTCACGAGACGTCATGACTCGTTTCTCCCCTAATTGTTGCTGGAAGTCTATTAACAACATACATGTCATCCGTAATTAAGAGTTACATTTATAATTCGTAAAATAAAAAAAAATAAACCATTAACTTTTTTTTTCATCATGATATTTATATAAAAATATTTTTAAAGAATGCATTTTTTGTTAAAAATAGTTTTTCTTATTATATCCTTTAAGCTAATTAAAAATATTTTTAAAATATACATACTTTTAAAAAGAATAAAAAAAACAAATGTGCCTACTTTTGTGTGAAATTGAAACAAAATTATAGTTAAAAATTCAACTTTTCGATGTATAAAATACGAATGAAAATTAAGTCTGAATGAACTAAAATAAACTAAAATGTTTTAGAAAAACTTTTTGTCTTAGTTACGACATATGAACCAAATAATTTTATAATTTTATTAATCTTTGTACTTGACTATTTCTTATTTTAAAATAAAATAAATTTAATCAATAACATTATTGAGAGAAAAAACACTTTCTTAAACACCTATTATGGTAAATAAATATTCTATATACACTATTTAAGGAAAAAAACTCACTTTGTAATTATAGCAATAGTTAATGTTATTCGAATGAATTATGACTAATAATAAGGATAGATACATTTTTAGACGGGAAATTAAAATAATGGAGGCTTAAAAAAACGACATGTGACACTAAAAATATTCTTTTATTAATAAGTATAGATTAAGACAATTTAATCTTAACTTACAATAAACTAATATAAATCTAACTTAAGTTAAATTATTAGTTAATTCTAACTAACCCTAGGTTTAAATATAAATTCAACCGCTCTGACGAGCCAAACTGTCTTCATATTCTTTTGGTAGTCTTGATCATTTGCTTTGGGCCATAAACGTTGTCATGTTCAAAATAATCTTTTGCTCAAATGATTGACTGCTTTGTCATGTTTATGGAGCTTATAATTATTGGATTTCATGTTTGAATCTTTTACTGTCTAGAATTAGAACAACTGTGAATGCTCAAATGCATGAAGGGAACTATCTACTGGTCGGTGAAAGCTTGCATTTTTGAATAACGTACACATCAAACCCATAAAAGATCGATTATTCCAATTTGACGAATAGTTGGCAAAATAGATGGGAATATAAACCCATTAATCTAAATGTTTTTAGAATCAGACCTGTCAATAAACCAAACGTCTTACTGGTCCGTTGGTTGGACTAGTTTGACTGGTCGGTCCGGATATAAAAACTGGATAAAATTTTAATTATTGTAATGAATATATGTAAAAAGATACTAAAAAATAAAAAATATATATAAAAAACGGATTCGACCGATTCAACCGACTCGGTTCCCGATTCGACCATCAGTTTAACATGAAAATGGTTTTAAGCATTAAAACAATTAAAACAATTCATTATTTAAATTGAATGCCAATCTTTTCACACAAAGTAGCTCCACGATCCATGTCAAACCATCATTCTTTATTCTTTATTGTACATGGCAAATTAATATGTATATAAAAGTTAACGTTAGTAAACAAGTTCTAATTTAACTTTAGCAAAATAATTTGGCAGATTAGTTATTGAAATTCTTTAGCTTTATTATTTACTTTATCTAAGTTATTACTTTAGAATTATTTGGCACTTTAATTTTAAATATCATTCAATACTTTAACAAGTATCATATTTTAGCATTTTCATTAATTTTACTTAAAATTTCGAGCTGGGAGTCTTTTTGGAAGCGGTCTCTCTGTCTCCCAAGATAGAGGAAAGACTGGCCACCACCTACCCCTCTCGGACCCTACTTTTAGTGGAACATACTGGATTTGTTTGTTTGTTTATTAATTTTACTTAAAAATTAGCATTATCTTTACTTTTATATTTGAGCTTTACTTTATCTTTAGACTTATATATACCTTTATCCTTGACCTTGCAAATGCATAAGTGCAAAGCTCCTTTAAATGTTGAGCATACATAAGATCTAACTCCACTCAGGGTGAGTGAGAACAAGGTAATGCCCTATCATGTGAATATGTATAAGACATGACTTCTATAAGATAAGTGTACATAAGGTACACCTTCTATCAATCAAGTGAGATTGCACAAAGCAAATATTTTTTAACAGGTGAGAATGCAACAAATGTAAAATTCTGTCTGGCTTGTAAGGCTTTACATTTTTAGCTTTCACATGTGAACTTTAAAGATTTCTTTTATCTTACTTTCTTATTGATTAACTCTTTATCATAATGGTAATTATACTTTAGCATTTTATCATCTTATGTTTCTTTAGCAAACTTTATTTGTTACGTACTTCGACTATGTATCTTGAACATTTTGTAAAACCCGGTCAATTCCCAAGAATGCCAACCAAGATCTCAATCTCACGAACGCAGAATATAAGTGAGATTGGAAGAAGACAAACAATGAATCAAAACGCTTTCAATTGATAATCAGGATGATTACAATCTTGTACGAAAATGCACAGAACAAATACAAAGCGAAATTGATCTGACTGAAATGAAAAATTGAGAAAACTTAGCTACAAAAGCGAAAATTACAAATTTATACTAAAACAAACAGTTCTCGCGCGAGACTAGCTTTTCGCGCGGGCTGCATCTCGCGCGAGTTCAGCTTCTCGCGTGAGATCAGATTTCGCTTGACTTCTTCATTTTGCTTTCGTTGTTTTGCCGAGCCTTTTATGGTTTTCTACAATCTCCCCTAGGCTCGGTGAAACACCCTCAGTCAAAATCAACGTTAGCTTTCTTGTAAGTGCCTGAATATGCATACCATTTATTTCTAAGGATCCGATCTGTCATCCAAACATATTGGCAAGACAAAACGTAAACAGACTCGTCAGCTGTGATAGGACAATGTAGTAGCTTGTTCAAGTCGTCTTTGACAAACTTCATTAAGTCAGCTGGATCGATGATTCTATATGATCTATCAATACATTTGATCACAGCCTGACCTGAATCCTTCTCATAACTCCAAGATATAAATTGCTTCAAAGAATTTGGAGGAACTGGAGCATGAACTGGGACTTTCTTTATGTATTTGGGATGTTGATAGACTCTGATTTTCATTGGAGCTTTGGTATTTTCATCAACTCTGGAAGAGTCATCAATCACCTTTGACTTTGCAGTTCTGAAGTCCTTAAAGTTAGTTCTCATCTCTCTTCTTATCTTTGATCTCATTAATTCAGCTTCTCCATAGTTGCTTTCATTGAAGAATGGAGCTTTTCCCATTGAATAAAGATCAGCAGCTCGTAAAGTATGAAAGTCTTGAGGGCTTTTCAGATAATCTATCTCTCCATTCCTTCTCTTAATTACGTACATCTTCTTTTCACCATCATAAGCCCAGCTAATAAGATGAGAAAGTTCACCATACTTGTCTTTCGGCTTTGATACGAATAAAAAATGAGTCTCTTTGGGTGGTGGTGGTGCTTTGAACTGCAATCCTCCTCTGGTATATAAAGCAATCTGTCTAGTAGAGTCATTTTGTATTGTACCAGAAGGAGTTGGATCACTTACAGACTCAGTAGGAATTTCACCTTCTTCCAGATCAATATCTTTAAATAAGTCCTATAAGTTGTTCCCAAAAATGTTTGTATACTCATTTTGTTCATCTAAATCATCAAATAAATGAAATACTTCTTCTGTATCTCCAGTTGAAGTAGATTGTTGAAATGAGTATAGCTCTTTCTCATACATATTTTCAGTATCAGGATCCAGTGGATCATATCCTTCTGGATCACCAGCACTTGGTCCAGAGACATTTTCAGTGCTAGTTTCACCAGTTTGATTGGAAGATAATCCTCCAACATCACCTCCATCATCATCATCATTATTATCATCATCATCTCCACCATCATGTCCAGCATCATCTCCACCATCATCATCATTATTATCATCATCATTGTCATCATCATCCTTATTTTCATCATCATCAGAATCTTCATCACCATCAGAATCACCATAATCAAGCAAATCTTCATCATCTTCTTCAGTAACAATAGGAAGAGGAATCATATGTTCCGGTTCAACGAAAGCTGTAGATGTGAAAGCTTCAGTGATAGGCACTTCAGATGTAATTGGAACATCTTCAGTGGTACTAACGCTTGGTTGTTCCTCAGTAGCTTGAGCTTCGTTGACCTTTTCACTTTCTTGAATATTTGCTGCAGGAGATGGACTTGGAGAATGCCTGCTCGTCTCACCAACCACAGTTGTAGACCGAATAACTGGTGGTTGATGAAAATATGTTTGAGAAATAAACTCTCGTAGCTCATTCAGCTGTCTTTCCAACCCCGAGGAATAATCAAACATACTCTTCATTTGTTGCTCCAAAGAGGCTATCCTTGTATCCTTTATTGCAGAGTCAAGATGAATCATGGTAATTATCTTAGTCTTTTCTTCATTATCTTTTCTCAACTCAGCAATCAGCTTGACATTCTCGAAGCTTTCTTTCTCCAAATTATTCACCCTTTCTTCTAAAGTTATAGAATGAGGAGCACTTGTGGATTCTTCTCTTCCTTGGAAATCTGGTGGAGTGTTTAGAAAAGTATCTACATCAACTCCAGATTTTCTTGTCTTGGTAGAGTGGAGAAACCAGATCCAGGAATATTGGCTGATTCAGAAACAGGAATCGTTTCTGTCACAGTAGCAGAAGTAGTCACACCAACTGGTTGCTCTTGTTCAATTTCAGAAATAATCAAGTGTGTTCGTGGTTTCCTAGGAATACTACCTCGTCCTCTTTTCCTGGCAGGGAAATCTTTCCTCCTTGCCATTCGTTTACGCCTCATAGATGTACTCGGGGACTCCTCAGGGATGTAATCAGTATCCCTATCTTCAACATTTAGTCTTGAGGAAGTTGGAGTAGAAGGTGTTTGATCAGTTTGAATCATATAGGGAACATTCCCTATCTGATCACTAGCAGTCTCAGAACTTGAAGCAAAATGAATAACACCTTCTTCATTCTCAGCCTGAGTTGGATCATCTTCAAATAATCTTTCTATTTCAGCATCGACATCGTCTCTAGCTTCAGATGTAGAAGTACCAGTTTGCACTTCATCAATTGGTACATCTCCTCCCAAATCACCAACATCTTCTTCTATCTCAGAAAATCTGCCAATCTTAGCAAAACTTTCTCCTGAGCACTTGTTTCCTCTTGCACCAGTAAGATGAGTAAAAATCTGCTTTTTGATGGTCTGAACAACGTATTTTGGAGACCTCAGAGTGGCAAGCTCAGGATAGGCGTCATTAATCACCAGCTGAATGAACCGAGGATACATGATAAACTTCCTTCCCGGATTAGCAGTGGCATTTTTCTGCATCTCCTGGAAGATTGCCCCAGAAATACTAAATGGAAGATCGTCCACTAGGGAGACTAATAAAGATCCAAACACAGCACTCAGACTATCCATCCCCGCCTTCAAGTGGCTTAGACAGTGAATAACCACATGAAATAGATACTTCCAATATGGTGGCAACCACTTCTTCTCTAGACTAGGATATCTGTACTCATATCCCATAAGAGTTAGACAGTCAATAACAACATCATCATCCAATCTGGTTGGAGCACCGTCTTGGTCATCAAAAAGTAGTACTCTGTTCAGAATAGTTGGGAGACAGTCACTCTCTTATCTTTAACTGTAGCAGTAATGATTGGATTTCCAGCTTGATCTTTTTCTAGAGCAGCAGTGCTCTAGAAAGAATCAATCAACTCAGAGTAAATAGCTGGATCAGTAGAAATGGCATAGACTATACGAGAGTTCTTCAGCCCTTCTATCATAGATGCGAAAAGTTCCTTTCCTTCAGGAACATCATCCAAGTAGGCTATGCAGTTATGATTTTGTTAAAAATCATTTGAGCCATCTGCAATGTCACAAACAAACAACATTAGAACAATTGAAATAAAGTAATCACACATAAGAAAATTTTAACACTTATAAAATTTTCATCATTCGAGTTTTCTTTCACGTGAATATAACATAGTTAACACTTAGAAAATTTTAGCAACAAAGTGTCTCATTTGTGAGAACTAAATCTAACACTTAGAAATTATTCAGCAATTAAGTTTCTATTATGCGAAAACTCAGTTTGTGCAAAAAACAACCCATTCATGCGAAAGGTTCTTTTCGTGCAACAGTCACAATTTATGCTAACAACAAATTTCAAGCGAAAATCAAGTTTCATGCGAAAATCAAGTTTCATGCGAAAAACCTTATCACGCGAAAACACACTTTATGCGACAGTTACTTTCATGCGAAAAACCATGTTTTGTGAAATTTTAAACCTTACGCGAAAACAGGATTCACGCGAGAACAATTCTCACGCGAAATTACCATTTCGCGCCTGTTCATTGCACTTGTGCGATTCGCATAGTCCAACCATCAAATTAACTGTCAAAACATGATTTTAATCCATGAAAGTCATTCCACAACTGTCGCCTAGGTCCAATATGTCTATTTCATCTTTCAATTTCAACATTTAAGTTTATTTATTTGATTTTTAGTTTAAAGTTGTTAAGTTTCCTTTTGAAATTCGTCTCTTTAGTAACCATAACAATCACGTTATACCTTTAAATCACACTATGGATGTAATGTGAACGACTAAGTGTTGTAGAATGGCTAAAAAGAACAATCTGATCTCTGATTTTGAACTTAGAAATGGAAGCGAAAAGGGGTTTTCGGATGGTGTTTATGTGAAAAGTGATTTCGTTTAAACACACTGTGAGGTTTATACTCCAGGTTATTCACGCGATAAGTCCCTTCGCACGACAAATGTTTTCACGCGACAACTCCAATTCGCGTGAGTGTTATTTACACTTTGAAAATTTTTAAATTTATTAACCTTTTATTCTCAATTATTTATGTCAACAAAATGTTATATTTACTAAGTGACCAATTAATTTAATGAATCTTCAATTTTCAACATTTATCTGTTATTTATTTGTCTTATCCTAAACAAAACAGAAGTAAAATGAAAACAATACACACAAAATAACAAAATAATGAAAACAAATAAATCATCAAGATCTGAATTGTTTATTTGATCAAAATTGTTTTGTCAAAATTTTCATAATGAGATCATATAGTTCTTTATCTAGTCAAGACTCTGTCCAGCTTTATTTAAACTAAACTGGTTAAGTTGATTGTCAATATATTTTGTCCTTTTTAAACTTATACTTCAGGTTTTACTCAGAAACATAAGGAGTGATATATATCATGTTTTGTTTTAATTTAATATAATTCAGTGGATCCCACAATCAGAACTTCTGTAAAATAATTATTATCCTTCAAGACACTGTCGAGATTTCAAGTCACCCCAAATTGACTTAAACCATGCATTGTTGATCAGTGATACTATTTATTTATTCCTAAAATATAACTATTTGAGCATAACTAGCCTGAGAAATATCCCTTAACACGAAATATTAACAAGTTTAAGGACTTACTAATAGCCATCCGGACTTACGTCTGCCCTCTAAAGATGTTTAGGACTTACAAGCCATCCGGACTTACATGCCCCATCTTTTGATTTTGCCTTCCATGATCAGAAAATATTCTCAAATTAGAAAATATATACCATATAGTATGTATGTCTTTAGACATATCTTTTGATTTGTGCTTCTTGGCATCTTATATCCTATATGGCCTTTTGGCATCTTTTTGCTCAATTATTTACTCAGTTATTTTCTTTTTGTCTTTTTTTTTATTTCTTTTGACTTTTTGTATTTTCTTTATATATATATATATACATAGTTATGATAATCACTGAATCAAACAAATACAGGCTTGAGTATGACAAGATTATAACTCTCAGTCTGTGTTAGAATATTTTTGACATTGTCACAGAATCCTGATATGTTCCCCACTAATTCATATCACTTTAATTCAAGTTTTAATCACTCAATTATGATCTTTTCATTTCTGAAAGCAAAGCTATTGACACATCAATCATAATCCAAGTCTATTCGTATTTAAGCCTTTGAAAGTACTTAGACTCTTTTAGAACTTTGTAATATCATTTCTCATTTAATTATGAAAATTTCTTTTCTTTCTTTTTTTTAGTGTTTTTTTTATTTTTTTTTATTTTTTAACAATCCTTTGATCTGGACTGACAGGATCTCAGCCTCTCGTTTGATCAATCAGATTGGTTTGCAGCGGATTTAGCACGAAATTAGCAATTAAATAAAGAATACAAAATGTTTTGCATGTAACAGTACAAACATAGAGAGAGAGAAGAGTTCTGCGAAAAATTAATTTTTCTATTACTCAACACGTTTCGGCAATTAAAACAGCATGGTTCACCATCCTTTTATAGGCGGCAAAAGGATGGTGATGATGTCCTTTGACAGGACATCAACCGATTATTAAAATTACAACTGATGGAACATAAAACTACTGAAGATGTCAACAACTGACATCTTCTTACAAAAGTGTTCCTATCTTTTACAAGTACTGAAAAGGTAAACTACTGAAAATCCTACAACGACTGAAGAACAAACTCTTCAGTCATTTATAACTACTGATACTATAACAGCTGAAGAACAAGCTCTTCAGCTATTGTACAAACTACTGAAATAAAATTACAAAACTACTGAAAGGGAAAAACCATCACAACAACTGAAGAAGACTTCTTCAGCTGTTGTGACAAACTCTGAATCTTCAACACTTGGTTCTTCAGACTTGGGCTTCAGATGATGTATCAGTTGATGACTTCAGTAGATGTCATCAGCTGTTGTCTTCAGTCTTTGTCTTCAGACGTTGTGCATCAGTAGATGATCTTCAGTTCTTCAGTTCTTTAACTTTTGATCTTCAGTACTTGTCTTCAGTACTTTAGACTCTTCAGCTGTTGTACTTTGGATCTTTGATCTTCAAACTTTGCTTCTTCAGACTTTGTCAGAACAGCTGATGGAAGTCTTCAGCAGTGTTGCAATGGCATGTGGGACTTAGAGGTTTTCCTGATCTTGGCTCATTGGTTCTTTTGGTCCAACAAACTCCCCCTGAACCAATGCAGCCAAAACCTCTAATTATTTGTTGTCCCACTTATTGTTGGCAGAAATATTGGTCTATTTCCTTCTAGATCAGATTAGAAGTTGACCCAGATAAGCACTGGCCTGAGAGGTAGTCTCTAAGGTTTGATTGGCTGAGTATGGATGGGAGCTCTGTTTTGGGGATTGGACACAGAGCTGTTGTCCCATCCATGAGATCTACCTCCCATGTACTACCCGTAGGATTCTCGGGTGTAGGCCTGAAGAAATATCATCTGCTCTTCTTTGGTTAGGTCTTCAGGCTCACCTTCGAACAACCCCTCCCGGTCGTACAGCTCTGAGACATACTTGGTCTGTCTCCCATTTTTGAGCTAAACTGTTGTTACTTGCCTATATGCAAACTCATCTGGATGTTTCCTTCTAACAACAAGTTGAGCTCATCCCTATGGAAGTTCTCAAGCCTCTTATAGACCAACCTTTCCTAATCACCCTATTATCTAGCATTGTTTGGGGTGATTGGTTGCTCTATAGGCTTTCTCGAACTCCTCTACTATTTCCCAGGGGTTATTACAAGAGCCACAGAGATCACTTCATCTACGATTCTCTTAAGTTGGCTCTTGTATCTCACACGCATAGCTTTTTGAACTATCCTGTGAGCCACCCTAGGATTAGGCCAAGTCCTCACTCTTTCCTTTTCATATTGAAAGGTTTGTTTAAGAGTGAAGAGTCTCAGAGCCTCCTTCTTCATGTTCATGATAGAAGTAGAAGCAGCATATGATTTATCAATGCTTTTCAGCATTGCCTCATCGTGTAATCTTTGCTGCTCCTCTTCTTCTAGTTTTACCCTCACAGTGTCCATCTGTGAGGTGGAGTGATGGTTTAGGATTTGGCTTTGGTAGAGAGATAACTGCTGAAATGGGCAGACTATCCTCCTCATCCTCCTCTTCTCTTCTTCTTGCAGCCTCAACACCCTTCTCTTCTTCTTCAAGGGTGGATCATTGGCTGGGGTTTTGATGGTGAAGGGATTGGTTTTATGGGTTTGGTTGAGTGGTTGGTGTGGGAATGTTGGCAGGCACTGTTAGCAATCTAGAAATCAGAGATGTTTTAGTCTGTTTTGCTAACAGTGTCCTGTTCCCAGCACCGGCTTCTGAGAGGGCCTCAGCGACCAGTCCTTTGGTGAAATCACCAGCTGAACAGATCTTGGCGGCTATAGCCAAGATTCTGTCCCTGGTCCATGCTTTAACATCAAGGACTGGCCTGCCCAGATACTTCGAAATGAATCTACTCATAGCCTCGAGTCTCTTTTTGTCCTCTTGGCTATAAGTAGACCATCGGTGTTTGATATCTCTCATTTCCATCTTCCTGAGCTCCTGATCTAGCATGGCGTGTCCTTGTCAAAGCCTTGCCTGAACAGCTGTTCAATGGCAGAGTCCATTGATTTGCTCTGTTCAGCATCAGCCTCCTTGACAAGGGCTGCTAGATCAGAGTCAATCCTTTCTCCCTCCTTCTCTCCCTTTTTCTGATAAGTGACACTGAAATCCTTTTGGATTCCAGCCACTTTTATAGGCTCACTCTCCTCCTTACTTTCCTCTTCCCTTTCTCCTCCCTCACCTACTACTCTCCTCAGCCCTCTCCCTCTCAACCACCACCTCTTTCTCTACCTCTAACTCCTCCTCGCCCCTCTTCCTCTTAGCTTGCACTGATGTCTCCCCTTTTTGGGTGCATTGGTTGGGGTTTGACAATCAGCAAGCGCCTTAGTAACTACAACCTCCACCAGGGTTGGATATAAGTGGGAAGCCTCTCATCAATGGTTTTAATGACTATATCTGTTAGTATGGGTGTGATGAGAGGTAGGATTTTTGGAGGATAGCATCCAGCTGCTCAGGGGGGTTCTGACCCTAAGCTAGTGCCAGAAGCAGGGTTGGTGGTCGAGTTTGTGGGAGTGGCTCAGTGTTTGTGAGACCTTCGGGTGAAGGTGCCATCTATGGGTTTATGGTGGCAGATGGACTTCTATCTTGAGTCATTTGAGCAAGCAGCTCTTTGGTCTGCTTATCTCATCCTCCAAGATAGTATTTGAGCAACTACATCAAAAAGAAGCTCAGGTCATCATCAGTGTGAACTGAATCACCTGACCTCCTGACAATGTCAGATGTACATGCTCTGAGTGTGGCTCAGAAATAGCATGTGCCCCTTGTTCATGGTACTGGGGACTTCCAGCCTCCGGATTGGATCCATCATCGGCAGTTGCCTCTGGTGAAGGTCTTATTGATGTTACCAGCTTCACTCTGCTCAGATGCTGATAAAGAGGAAGTGGCAGCCTCACCAGATTGTCTATCTCCCTAGCCACACTGGGAGATTGGACTTGTGATTCTCTATGCTGTGGGCTCCCACCGCACTAATATCCACCCCCTCTTCGGTTGGAGTCTCCCAGTTGTGATGGGTTTCTGGGGAGAGGGTGGAGTGCTCAGATGGGTCAGCACTTTGGCTATCGCCAATGTAGGGCTTTGGGGGCGGTCTCATCAGGTTGGGGGCTTGAAGCAGTGTGCACAGGGGAGGACTGTGCTTTTCAATGGCAGTCTTCTCAAGTGAGATAGACCCCAGAAGTGTGGCTGCCCCAGAAGTGGTTGCATCAGGCTCCTGTTGAGAGGAAGCCTGTGCGGTTGTGGTGGGTGGAGTCGTGGTGACTGCTTGGAGAATCGAACACAGCAGCCACATCCTGCCTTTGTGTTGCAGGGGCATCCTCAGGGGACTCATCTCCCTGAGTAGCCTTTTTGGGCTTCTTTTTGGCTTTTGGCTTGGTGGGGACTTTGGATTTGGAGGTGGAGGCTGTGGGTTCCTGCTGCGTGGGTTTTCGCAGCCGGCCAGCCTGTTTTAAGGATTGGTCAGAGTTGTGCCTGGAGTATACCTCGGCTAGAACAGCCATGGCAGGGACCCCAGTGCCAACAAGTCCCTCAGCCTGAAGCTGGTTCTCTATTATGGCCATGATGAACCGAGGATACAAGATCCATCGGTTAGAAACTGGTTTTGTGGCCATATCCTTGATTTCCAAAAATATAATATCTGTTAAGTTTAAAGGTTGTTTTTCAAGGATAGAGAACAATACCTGTTGCCACCTTGTTGACATCTGGTCCCATGAAGGGTTTTGGGAGCCAGACACACGTTCACCATATGAAAAATGAGGCGTTGGGGATCAGGGAAGTGTTTCTTCAACAAGGTTGCGGCGGAGAGGTCACCCTGGTAGTCGTTGGATGTGAAGGATAGATCCAGGGCGCCTTTAGGGTAGGAGGTTGGGTAGGTGGCATCCTCCAGCTTTAGGGTTTGGCGCAAGGTAGCTGGAGTGATAACCACTGGGTGGTTGTTGACGGAGGACCGGAGAGAGACCTCGCCATCCTGCTCTCTGTTTGGACGGTGATGTTCGTCCAAAACTCCGTCAGGGAGTCGGTGTAGATGGTAGGGTTCAAAAGGAATGCCGTTTGGTAAGGTGAGTCGTGCATCAGATCGACGGCATGGTGAAATTTTGGCCATAATGGCGATTTGGTGAGATGAGCGACACAGTTGTGTCGAGGTTTCAGTTGCATGGTCGCCATTAATGGTGTATGGAAGTTCAGAGGTTTTGAAAGGTTAGGTCAAGTGAGGAGTAAATGCTCTGAACGTTGGGTATTTATAGGGTAGGGCAAAGGCTGAAAGAAAACTACTGAAGGTTTTGGTGTTAGTTATCAGTTGTTGTAACGACTGATGACGTGGTCTTAACCTTCAGTGGTTGTAACATCTGAGGACTTGGTGTTAGTCTTCAGTAGTTAAAACTACTGAAACCTTGGTTTTGTCCTTCAGATGTTGTAAACGGCTGAAGAGTTATTGTCAGTCTTCAGTAGTTATGAACTACTGAAGACCTAATATTCTTCTTCAGACGTTGTAACAACTGAAGACTTGGTGTTAGCCTTCAGTAGTTGTGAACTACTGATATCAGTAGTTGTCAACTACTGAAGACATGGTATTGCTTCAGTTGTTGTAAACAACTGAGGACTTGGTGTTAGCCATCAGTAGTGTGAAACTACTGAAGACATGGTTTTGTCCTTCAGTTGTTTGGGTATGAAACAGCAGCTGTTGGCATCAGCTGATGAGAAATTACTCATCAGCTGTTTCCGTCAAATCAGTTGTTTCATGCTAGCCTCTACACTTACTCATCAGCTCTTTGGCTGACTTTCAGATGTTTCATTGACCCTTCAGCTCTTGTGAATATTTATGCCTTCAGCTCTTGTGATCAGATGTTCACAAGTGCTGATGAAATACTCTTCAGAGCTGGTGAACAAATTTTGTCTTCAGTACTTGTGTAAGATTACACATCAGTACTTGTGAGCAAAATTTGTTCTTCAGTACTTATTTATTTGAAAATCATACATCAGTAGTTGTAATCCACCTCACTACATCAGTTGTTTTCAATAATAATGTACATCAGTACTTTGAGTCATTTAGTCTTCAGTAGTTGTGAAAGAGCTGAAGACTAAATTACTCATCAGTACTTATATTTGACCTTTGCTCATCAGTAGTTGTGAAATAAGAGCATCAGCATTGGTCAAATTACTCTAGCTGCAGCATACCAAGCCTTAGTACCAAATTTTGGAATGTAGCACTATCTAGGGCTTAGTAAAAATGTCTGCAAGCTCATCAGCACTAGGCACAAACTTAGGATCAATCAGACCTTTTCATAGCAATCCCTGATAAAATGATGTTGATCTCTATATGTTTGGTCCTAGAGTGCTGGACTGGATTTTTAACAATACAAAGAGCTGAAGCACTATCCATTAGTAATGGAGTCTTAGTCTCAGTAATGCCATAATCCAGAAGTTGATTCTGAAGCCAGAGTATCTGAGAGGTACAACTTGCAGCAGCAATGTACTCAGCTTCAGCAGTGGATGTAGCAATTGATGTTTGTTTCTTACTCTGCCAAGAAACTAAACAATTGCCTAGGAATTGGCAACCACCAGAAGTGGATTTTCTGGTGACTTTGCATCCTGCATAGTCACTATCAGAGAAAGCAACTAATTTGCAAGAATGCCCAGTTGAATACCAAAGACCTAGTGATTGGTACCTTGCAGATATCTAAAGATCCTTTTGACTGCAATCAAATGGGATTCTTTAGGTGCAGCCTGAAATCTAGCACAAGCACATGTTGCAAACATGATGTCTGGTCTAGAAGCTGTAAGGTACATCAAGGACCCAATCATACATCTGTAAAGGGTTTCATCAACCGCTTTACCTTTCTGATCTACATCTAGTTGTGTGATGCTGCTCATGGGAGTAGAACAGGCTTACAGGTTTGTAAATCAAACTTTTTCAACAACTCTTTGGTATTTTGGACTGATGGATGAAGATTCCATCATCCTGTTGTTTGATTTGCAAACCTAGAAAGAACTGTAATTCCCCCATAGCACTCATTTCAAATCTTAGCTTCATGAGCTTTGTAAATTCATCACACAACTTTGGATCAGAGGATGCAAAGATGATGTCATCTACATAAATTTGAACAAGGAGCTTATGTTGTCCCCACAGTCTTGATGAATAAGGTTTTATCAATGGTGCCTCTAGTGAACTTATTCTCTAAAGAAAAGTTGAGAGTGTCTCATACCAGGCTCTAGGTGCTTGCTTCAGCCCATAAAGAGCCTTATCAAGCTTGTACACCCAATCAGGATGTTTATTGTCCTCAAAGCCTGGTGGTTGACACACATAAACCTCTTCTTTTATTTTCCCATATAGGAAGGCACTTTTGACATCCATTTGATAAACCTTAAGACTGTGAGAGGCAGCATAAGCTAAGAACAGTCTGATTGCTTCCAGTCTGGCCACAGGAGCAAAGGTCTCATCATAATCGATGCCTTCCTCTTGTGCAAACCCTTGTACAACCAGCCTGGCCTTGTTCTTGACAATTTGGCCCTTCTCATCTGTTTTGTTCCTAAATACCCACTTGGTGCCTATAGCACACTTACCTTTGGGTAATGGAACAAGCTCCCACACTTGCTGTTTCTTGAACTGAAGAAGCTCAAGCTGCATAGCTTCCACCCATCCATTGTCTCTTAAAGCAATATGATAGTTCTTTGGCTCTTGCTGACTGATGAAGAGAGCATAGAAGCAGAAGTTGGACAATTGATTCCTGGTTGAAACTCCAGCATGGATATCACCAATGATTTGAGATGTGGGGTGATTCTTGAGCTCTTGATAGACTATGATATCTGTGCAAGTGTTTGTAGACCCATCAGCAGCAACAGATGGTGATGGAGATTCCTGAACCATGTAGAGATGGCAGCTCAAACGAAGTAGAGCAAGCAGAAATCTCATCAGCATTTGTAGTGGATGGAGCTGCTGAGGCTACAGGAGCATCAGGTTCAGTGGACTCAGGCAGGTTGTCACTAAACCTGAAGAGGTGAGTACTGACTAATCATCATCAGTACCACCAGGTGGAGATCTGTTGACAGGCTCAACAGCTGGAGGTTGATAAGGAATATTGCAGTATGTCCAGATCAAACAACTCCACAGGGTTTTGTGGAATCTTGTCCTTTGGAGATTCATTGAACTTAACATGCAGAGTTTCTTCAACCACCTTTGTTCTACAGTTGAAGACTCTGTATGCCTTGCAAGTTGATGAATAACCAACAAAATACCCTGCATCCACCTTACTAGCAAACTTCTGGAGTGGGTTGCTAGTGTTGAGAATGAAACATGGACACCCAAAGGCTCTAAAGAATGAAATCAGAGGAGCCAAATGATGAAGAACTTCATAGGAGTCTTCATCAACCTCTTATTCACTAAAGCTCTATTCTGTACATAGCAAGCTGTATTGACAGCTTCAGCCCAAAAGGTCAGTGGCACCCTGAGTCAGCCAACATTGACCTTGCTGCTTCAATGAGAGTCCTGTTCTTTCTCTCCACCACTCCATTCTGCTCAGGAGTTCTAGGAATACTAAACTGCCTTCTAATTCCCTTGGACAGGTAGAAGTCATCAAGTGTGTGGTTTCTAAACTCTGTTCCATTGTCACTCCTCACACACTTGACCTGTAGGGAATACTGCTTTTCTACAAGTAACACAAAGTTCATTATAGTCTTGGCTGCTTCATCCTTGGAGTGCAAGAAGAAAGTCCATACAAACCTGGAATAATCATCCACAATTACCAGGCAGTATTTCTTCTTTGCCATGCTCATCACTCTGACAGGACCAAAGAGATCCATGTGCAGGAGCTGCAAGCAGGCAGTGGACTTTGGTTCTTCTATTGAAGGAATGAAACTTTGTGTTGTTTTCCTTTCAAGCAAGCAGTGCAGTCATCTTCACACTTGAACTCCTTCAGAGGCAATCCTCTTACTAAACCATGGCTTATCAGCTGATTCATGTTCTTGAAATTAACATGACCCAGCCTTCTATGCCATAGTGTAGACTCTTGAGGAGAGGCCTTGGAGAATAGGCAAGGATGGCCTTTTAGATCTATCTTTTTGGAAAGATCTAAGGCATACACTCTTCCTGTCCTGTTGGCCTTCAGGAGAGTGTGTTCATCCAATGCCTTGTCAATCAAACTCAGAACTTTGGATGACAGAATCCGACAGTTCTGGCTTGTGAAAAGGGCAACATGGCCTTTGTCACACATTTGACTGACACTCAAGAGGTTGTACTTGAGATTCTCCACATGGTTAACATCATCAAACCTTATTTCCCCATTGGAAACAAAGCCTTTTCCGATGATGTAACCCTTTGCATCATTGCCAAAGGAACAAATCCCTTCTTTCCTTGAGAGTAGTCATTAAGAAGGGAGCTGCTTCCTGTCATGTGCATGGATCCTCCACTGTCTACATACCAGATGCTTCTATGGCATGTTGAAGAACCCTGCAAACACAACCATGTGTTAGTTAGTCTTAGAGACCCAAACCTGTTTGGTTTTGGGTCTGTTCTCAACTACAGGTGCAGCACTAACAGGTGTGTTATGTGTGACAGCCTGAGGTGAAGAAGATGGTGCAGAAGAGGAACCCTTTGGCTTGGACTTCCTTTTCTGTGGTTTCAACACAGGAGCATCTAAGTGGTTGACTCTTCCCACTAGTTGCTGAACCATCATCACCAGCTGTGTCTGATTTGTGATAAAGCCTTCAGCTCTTCAGACACATTGGAGTTTGCTGATGAGGATTCCTATGTTGTACCATCTTTTTCTGAGCAACCTCAGCTGTTGCCTGAGTAACCCCTACCTTCTTTTTAGATTTAGCTTTGGGCTTAGGGATTTCAGGCTTGGATGTTGCTAGTACAAACTTGGTTTCAAACTCATTCTTCATTTTATTGATGCCTCATTGATTTTCTCCTTCTGTTTGAGTTTGGAACCCCTTTTGTACCAGCAATCATCAGTAAGATGATTGAACAAGCCACATATCTCACATGGCTTCTTCTTCATCTTATGCTGATCATCAGCTGAAGAGGATGTAACTGCTGAAGACTTGTTCTTCAGCTGTTTGCCATCAGTACTAGCAGTTTTCTTCCTAGTGCCTGCTTTCCTGGTATCCTCTTAGCTGTCTTCAAACCTTTCCTACTGTTAGTTTCTTCTCTTTAGTGCTAACAGTATTTGAGGTTTGAACTTCAGATGTTGTCACTTGCTCTCCAGTACCTTCAGTACTTCTAGTGACAACACCTGAGTTGATCAGCCTTTTGGTCATGTGACAGTCAGCATTTGAACCATCAGCTGTTGTAGCATCAGCTGATTGGTTTTGGCAGAGTTAATGCTGACTTCTATCTCTGATGATGCTGATTCAGAAGATAGTAGGTCACATGATGAGAAGGATTGGTTATTGCTCTCCCCATCAGATTCAACTTCTGCTCTTGAAGTGAAATCTGTAGGAGGAGCAGTGTGATTATAACCAATGCCAAACTTCACATTGGAAGCTGATTGCTTGCTAAGAAGCATTTCAAAACCCTTGCATGATTGCACCCATCGATCACACTCAACTTGGGTGGTTGCAAGAGTTTCCTTGAGGTCTCTGTACTTCTCTAGAAGTACATCTTCCCTAGCTTTATCATCTTTGATTTGGCATTTAAGCTTGTAAATCTCATCATTTTTATCTTTTAGTGCAGCCTCAAATCAGCTTTTCTTTTGGAAATAGTGTGCTCAAGCTCAAGATTTTTATCTATTAAAGCTACATTTGCTTCTCTAATAGAAGCAAATGCTGCTATGCATGATTCAGACAAAGCTTGGCTTTTGCCTCAGTGATACCTGAGATGAGGCATTGGATGATGACCCCTCAGCAGAATCAAGGGCCATCAGAGCAAGATTTCCAAAAGGTTGGTCACCACCATGTTGACCAGCACCTTGGAGTAGTTGTTCCTGACCAGATAGCTCTCTGGTAGACTACTCCAGTCAACAACCTTGGGGTGAAAAGCTGTGTTGTTGAGGTTTGTGTGATGATGAGATTGGGAAGATTGAGGCTCAGGAAGAGCATGAGGTGGTTGAGCCGGGGTGCTTGAGTTTGACTAGGCTGAGGCATGTAGTAACAGGGGTAAGGATATGGCATATGACCCTGTGGCACAAAATAAGCAGGTGGTGCCTGTGCTTGTGATGGATGGCCAGAACTGGAGGAAGGTTGCCCTCTGTGCTGTGAGCTATTGCTGGGAAAGTCACAAAGGGTGCAGAGGAGTTAGATCCAGATGATCTACACTCTCTTGCAAAGTGTCCAAGCCTTTGGCACTTGTGACACCTCAACTTGCTCTTGTCAAAACCAACTTTGGTTTTGCCAGAGAGTCCAGGGAATTTCCTACCAGTTCTCTTGTAGAACTTTTGAGAGCGGATATTTATCATTGCCATTTGGTTCAAAATATCCATCTCTTCCAGATCATCATCTGGAATGCCCTTCAAGTCCTCCATCAGAAAACACAAGTTGTCACCACTACCTCCTGAACTACTAACACCAACAAAAGCTTGTTCTGAGTTGGTAGAGAAATCAATATGCTCATCATAAGAACTTTCTGATGAAGCATATTCTGACTCCTGACTTATCAAGGCAGCATTACCTTGGACAAAGTCATCAGCGAGCTTGCCAGAAGTGGACAACTTCCTCTTTTGCTCTATCTCTCTCTCAAAAGTGAGCAGTTTCCCATGAAGTTGGGTGAGAGATAGAGTTTCCAGATCTGCACTGGAGCGTAGGACAATGGTATAAGTGTCCCATCTCTCAGGCAGTGACCTGAGGACCTGTTGTTCATCTGGCTGTTGGAGTACTCTTGTTTGACCATCTTCAGCTCAGAGATCAAACAAGAGAACCGCTCAAACTGCTGGGTCAGAGTCTCACCCTTTCTATATGAGAATGTCTCATATTGTTGGGCGAGGATTTCCCTATTGTTTGCTAAGACCGAATCAGTTCCTCCAAATTGTTCCTTTAGAGCAACCCATAGGTCATGAGCAGACTCATGATGCAAGAGCCCTGAATAGATCTCATTAGGAATAGCCATGGCTAAAATTCCATGGGCTCTAGCATCAATTTCGAACAGCTTTAGATCTTCGTCCGAATATTGTTCAGGTTTCTTTGCAACCTGTTCATTAGATTCAGGGACGCTCACCATGGCTTGTATGGTCCATGCACCACTGACTTCCAACCAGCACTGTTGACAGCCAAGTGGTGAAGCATACGTCTTTGCCATATGTTATACTCGTTCCTCACAAGCATCGGAGGCTTGGTTGAGGAACCAGTATTGTGAGGATCATTAGTTGGTGTCGTCATCTCAGGTTTTAGTCAAAAACAAGTTTAAGCAAGACAAACGTACTCAAACCACCAGAGAACCTCAGATTTTGGCCGAAACAGCAGAAACTCACTCTCTATGGCTAATTCTTGCAAATTGCTAATTCGATCAAACGAGAGATCAAAAGAGCAGTTTCAAATGATCAATAGTGAAATCGATCAATGATTAACCTGCTCTGATACATTTGAAAAGCTATATTAGGTAAACTTATATTAGAAATAGAACAAGTATTTTGAAAGATAATGTAATATTTTTGTTAGTAAATGCTGTTAGGAATCAAGCGGCGCAG